>JAJPUD010002736.1:195485-216326 GCA_023553655.1 Myrmecobius fasciatus
AGGAAAAGAAAAGAAAAAAGAAGGAAAAGAAAGAAAAAGGATCAAGCAAACAGAGAGCTGGCTGTGCTGATCAGTATAGCCCAGTGTCTGTCAATTCTAAATTGGGTCTGAGCTGGAAAAGCCCTTAGAGATCATCTAGTGAAGTCCAACTCTCATTTCACAGCTGAATAAAATACAGCCAAGACAAATGAGTCAGACAAGGATTCATTTACAGAATAAAGATACAAAAACAAGTCTCCCCAGTCCTTACACTTTATTGGTCTGAAGGTGTTGGTGATTTCAGCAAATAGTTATTAGCTGCTTAATACATTCAAAGCTTTAAAATTCCTTCCTTGTATTACATGAGTAAGAGTTTCTACATAATTAAAGTCATGGATTATTTAGAAGCCAGGGAATAGAAAGGTACACAGTTGGTCATAGACTCCAGCATATTCCTAAAGAAGGACTGACTACCCTCCCAAAGTTTCATAAAAGATGTCATCCAAGAACTGTAAAACCTGAGAAGCAGAGAGACTCGTTATATACAAGAGCAAGGAATCAGAGAAAAGTCACCCTCATGCAGCTAGGTGACATGATTGATGGAGTTGTTGGATCTGTAGTCAGGAAGACCTGAGTTCATATTCAGCCTCTGATAATAACTGAGTACATGACTGTGGGTAAACCATTTAACTTCAGTTTGACTCAATTTCCTCAACTGTAAAATGGGATAATAATAGCACCTACCTTACTGTGTTGGGGTCAGGATCAAATGAGATGATAGTTGTAAAGTGCTTTTGGATCATAATTGCTATATTAATGGTAGAAATTATTTTTTTTCTTAATACCTACAAAATGTTAAAAGAACTCAAGGAAATATTCCTTCAAATGAGAACTCCATAGGATGAGTGATGGGCAGTGATTGGTAATACAATCTGCATCAAAGTAAATGCAAAGAATTGTTCTAGGTCTGGGCTGTAAAGATTAAAAGAATATAGCTCTTTGATTCAAGGAGCTTCCAGTCTAGCAGAAGAGATGATACCATATAAAATAACTGATAAAATTATAACATAGTTATGTGTATAGCAGAGGTCAAAGATTCTCCCTAAAATTCATGGAGAAAATGTCACTTCTAGTTGGGGAAATAAGAAAGGTAGATCCTGTGGGGTACCCCTTGAGTAAGAGCAGCCCCATAAAGGCTCAAATGTTACAGTATGTACAGAGTGACTATTTGTAGTTATGGCAATCCCCTTTTTTGGATTCTATAGCTAATAGTCAATTTGCAAGTATTCCTCTTAGCAGCTCCCAACTCCTGAAGTCTATTGTCTCTCTTAACTCAACTTGTACGAAAGCTAAATTTCCAGCATCTTTGGACTTATACTCAGCCCTGACCCCCAATCACAATGCTAGTCATTTTTCCCTACTTAAGGAAAAGTTTCATTGTTTGAATGTTGAAAAGGGAATGCAAATTCTCCCATATTCCATTTATACCTCAGTAAGCATTGCTTCCTATTGAGCACAGGCCCATGCAGCATTAGGCTCAGCATAAAAAAAGAATATTACATATATTAGATATGGTTATTAAAAAGAAATATCAATACCGAGTTTTATGTTGTTAAGTCTCAAATAGGGCAGTAACTTCAAAAAATGAAATAGAAAGGCATTTCAAGGAAATTGGAGCATTATTATTTTTTTATAACTCAACATTATCTACATTTTTAAGCTTCAAATTTAAGCAAGGCAGCAGCCACAGAATCAAAGTAGAAAATGTGTGATGACAAACTCAAAACAGATGCAAACTTTTTGCTTGATTGTTTTTTTGGGGGAGGGGGAGGGGGGAGAAAAAGGAAGATTGGTTGGTTTTAATTGGTTTTTTTATATCTATAATAGAAGGGAGAGCAACTTTTTTTTAACCTCCCCAGATTTCTGTCACTGAATTCCACATTCTGAACAAGCTCCTTGGTTCAATGATCATATCTTTTAATTAGTTCTTTAGCTTTCCCTTCAGATCCTAATAAACTGCTTACATGTTATGGTCTAGAGCAGGGGTGCTTTTTAAATTTTTTCTACTCATAACCCTTTTTTGCCCCCCAAAATTTTATGTAAACCTCACGTATATAAAATAGGTATATAAATCAAATGTTTACTGATAATGAATTATAATTTCATGATCCCCACATTCAGTTACACAACCTTCTATGGGGTTGTTATCCATAGTTTAAGAAACTGGTCTAGAGCAGTAGTGTCCAGGTGAGGGATATGCATCCCTTGGGGGTGCAAGGGATGATCTAGAAGAGTCTATGAAAAAAAATATTAGAATTGAGGAAAGCAGTACAGTTGTTCTAGCTGCTAATAACTACCACTAGTTTCCGCCATTCTCATCCTTCTACATGTGCCTAGGAAAGGGGATACAATGGGCTGTCAGATATATGAGCTCCTCCACAGGCCCATGAATAGAATGAAATGGGGTAGATTTCAATGGAATTTATGATAATTTTTTCCCAATACATTCTAAAATGAGATTTTTTTTTGCTTATTAAACTATTTTTTCCCAATTACATTCTTACTAGGTCTTACCAACCAAATAAATCATATTGTACTCTTGGATACATTTTGCAAAGGCCTGGAATTAATTATTTGGAATATGATTTTCTATCTTCTTGAGCATAGAATTAAGATAGGTAGAACAAATCATTATGAATCATCTTGCTTAGAACCATTTGACTTTGAGGTCAGATTCTATTATATGAATCTGTAAAAATCTCATAAAATCTGGATATGTTACCTT
The DNA here is from genome assembly GCA_023553655.1 of Myrmecobius fasciatus. Classification (NCBI taxonomy): domain Eukaryota; kingdom Metazoa; phylum Chordata; class Mammalia; order Dasyuromorphia; family Myrmecobiidae; genus Myrmecobius; species Myrmecobius fasciatus. The sequence continues at coordinate 198,250 of JAJPUD010002736.1, forward strand.
TAGGTTAGACCCTGGGCAAGCTTGTGGAATAAAAAAAGTTTTGCCTCTATGGGACTCCTCAGTCTGCATGACCTTGGACAAAGTGATAGGATTATAGCAGAAGGAATCTTAGAGACACAGCACTTAGTCCAATACTCTTCTTTTACATGAGATTGTGGCATTCAAAGTTCAAGAAGCTAGCCTAGACTCACTTAGTTATTAAATATCTGAGGTACGGTTTGAACCTTGGTTTTAACTGCAAGTCCAGTCTTCCATACTCTATAACATTGTCTCTCAAAGTACAATCTTTGAAAATGGCAAAGATTCTTGTAGTTCCTGCTTCAAAAATTGGTGAGGTACAAATGAAATGTATTCAGTACTTTAAAGCACTATGTCAATTGTCAGTTATTGTATTGCCTATTTGCTCACAATGTTAAAAAGCATGAAAATGTTACTAGAAATGCTAACAAATACTGCACATTATAATACTACCCCTCAAAAAGCACAGATGGCACTATATTGTCAACGGATACATTCAAGGTCTGCTAAAATAATAGCTGGACCACACAGCAGCTAGCAAGTTTTGATTTTAAAGATATCACAAAGAATCTCTGCTCAAAGTAATACCTTTTCTAATCTCTTTGCTGTGGAAGAATTTTAAATGTCCTTAACATTAAATACACACACACACACACACACACACACACACACACACACACACATTTTAACAGCCTTTTAAAATGTTTCCAAGAATGGCATAAATGCTTTTAATTTTACACTAAGATATAAGTGACTGATATACCTTTTTCTCCCAGGAGCTCTTGAACTGAAAGAAGAAATAGTGTGGGAAGAGAGGGGTAAACAGGGCATGGAGGTAGAACTTTGTGTACTTCACAAGCTTGCCCAAGGCTTAACCTGAAGGCACTATACAGGTTTTATGAGGTTTTTTTATGGATTTATATAATAGAATCTCAAAGTCAAATGGTTCAAAGCAGAGGATGATTCATAATAATTTGTTCTACCTGTCAACTACTCTCAAGAACAGAAAAAAAGAAATCAATCTAGATAATTAATTCCAGACTTTGGCAAACCCTATTCAAGAGTATGAAATGATTTATTTTGTTGGCAAAATAGACCCAATGAGAATGTAATTATATAAAATTGTCTTGTAAATTAAGAAAAAAACTTATCTTAGAAGATATTGGAAAAATGAATGCAGATTCCATTAAAATCTATCCCATTCCATTCCATTCATGGAATTGTCTTCTCCTATAGAGATGAAATAAATTTTGGTCCTATCTAATGCCATCTCTATGATCATTGGCAAGCCACTTTTTCCTGGCTGATTCTCAGTCTATTCATCTGTAAAATAGGAACATCATTATTCTTACTATTATTACTTACCTCAGACAGTTGTAGTAAAGAAAGGTTTTCTAAGCCTTTTGCAGCCATAGAATTCCAGGTTACATTTATTATAATTATATGTCTCATCTTTATATAACTTTGGGGATAGAGAGGTCAAAAAAAGTAAGAGACACATACCTTTTGAAAGCCTCAAGATTTCCAAGTGAAACTACATGCACCTACCTGTAGATTCTGAAGACCTCCATATGCTGTAAATAATAGAAGAAATCCAAAGGCAATCACAAGAACATTCTTTAAGTTTCTTTCCATTTTATTTATTGGAAAACTTCAGTTATTAGTTGAGGGTGTAAATCTGTAGTTCTTTAAGTAACCAACTGGAGCTTCAAGGCAGAAAAAAGCGTGGGCTTTGAAGTGACAGCCTCCCTTCTTCATCTAAAGAGAAAGAACTTGTGATAGCCATTAAGGCTAGCTAATGAACTTTGTAATCATTATCATTTAACACTCCCACAAAGTATTGTTAATTATTCACTTTCTTCAGGACATCAACAATAATTTTCCCAACAGGACAAAAGATTAGTATTTTTGAAAAACGGTGTGTGTGTGTGTGTGTGTGTGTATGTGTGTGTGTGTGTGTGTGTGTTTTCTTTCCAAGTAGACAATCAAATGTGGACTGACATCTATGCAATGTGTTGAAATTAGTGAGATGGTACAAAAAATAGAAAGCATTTTACTCCCAAGTAACAAAAAGTAAATACTAGTTCTTGCTCCTGAGAGAGGTTGCATATTAATAAGGTAGCATGGATGGTCGAATTCTTCTTTATTACAATACACAAACTATAAGATTATGTAACATAATCAAAGCAAAAACAATAATTTTTCCCACTTAACTTCAAATTTGACCTTAGAAGGTTAATTTCTATAAGTCTGTGATTTATGTTATTTTAAAATAGGTTTGAGTTTGCATGACAATCCTTATGAGCTAGGGGAAATACAGTCAATGGGTACAGCAATGGAAATCTAATTAACATAGTGTAAATTTCATGCTTTTGGGGGATTAACCATCTCCCAAATTCCTCATGTCACTGCCACGCTTTACAAGAAAGAGTTGGCAGGGCAGTTATTTCTGTTTACAGTAGCAGAACATGTGAAGCATCTTCTTTTTGTCTTTAGTCACATGGTTTGCCTGAGTAGCCTTATTACCACTGTAAGAAAATACTTTTGCTATAAAAACTGGCATATCCAAATTTTGCCACAATTTTTATAGACCAGAGGTTCTTAATTTGCTCTGCATGAACTTATTTTTAAAATATATTTTGATACCTGGGTTTTAGTTTCAATGATTTCCCTCATCATCCTAGGAATTTTATTTTGTGTATTTAAAAACATTATTATTGTTCTATAAGAAACCATCAGCAGGATGATTTTTAGAGAGGCCTGGAGTGAGTTACATGAACTGATGCTATGTGAAATAAGCAGAACCAGGTGATCATTGTACACAGCAACAGCAAGATCATACACTGATCAATTCTGATGGTTGTGACTCTTCTCAACAATGAGATGATTCAGGCCAATTCCAAAGATCTTGTAATGATGAGAGCCATCTACACCTAGAGAGAGGATTGTGGGAACTGAGTGTGGATCACAACATAGCACTTTCACCTTTTTTGTTTTTGTGTACTTGAATTTCATTTTTTCTCATTTTATTTCCTTTTTGATCTGATTCTTCTTGTGCAGCAAAATAATTGTATAAATACATATACTTATATTGGATTTACATATATTATTACCATGTTTAACATATATTGGATTACTTGTCATCTAGGAGAAGGGGTGGCAAGAAAAGGGGAAATTTGGAACACAAGGTTTTCCAAGGGTCAATGGTGAAAAATTATCCTTGCATATGTTTTGAAAATATAATGCTTCAATTTTAAAAAAGATTTTAAAAAACAACATTATTTTGAGAGTCTATAGACAACTCCAGACTGCCAAAGGGCGCTCATAATACCAAAAAGTTTAAGCAACTTCTATGAAAAACTATCATATCTCTGTGTTCATATTAACTAATTTTTATCATTTTTTTCAGCTTCTACCTGATGTTGGTAATTAATATTTATTTTCTGATGAGAAAATGAAAAGACCAAAGAAAATTTGGCCCTAGATAATAGTCCAGAGGATTTATAATAGCAAGCTTATCTTTTAGTTTTCCATAAAATGTTGCTCCTTGAAGGCAGGAACTTCTTTATTTTGTATTTCCAACACATGTCAAATGGCAAGTGCTTAATGAATATTCATAGCATCATAGTTAAATCTGGAGGTAATCTTAGAAGGCATATTTCTAGTCCAGTCCTTTTGTTTTGTAGATGCCAATGGTCACAGAAGTGATTGGGCTAGTATTCAAACCCAGGACCTCTGTTTCCCAGTCCAGTGTTTTTCCCACTGTACTAGACTTTTTTCTGTTGAACTGGATTGCTATTTCATAATTCAAAAGTCATTTCATAACTATCAGTTGTGTATTACTTAAGATTTTCCTCTTATTCTAGCCACATTAAAGAAGCAGACTGGGAATGACCTAGAAACAAGTTTTGCCAGAACTCTCTGCCAGTTCCGGTAAACTGCAGCACTGACTGTTGCTTCTTCCCCCAGCCATATATAAGAAAGATGAAGCAGAAAAAATTAGTGCTCTATGTGCCACGTCCAGCAACAATGTTCCTTTGAAACTGTAACATTATTATTTATATGTATCACATAACTAATAAAGCTTCCACCACCACAAGTTCCTCTCCCTATATTACTTAAGTTTTAGCCATATATGAGCAAGCTGTTCCTCCTCTTCCCACTCACTCTCATGCCTACAATCCTTTTCCTTTCCCCACCCACATTGAAATTGCTTTTCCAAAGTCAGCAAAGGTCCCATCAATCTATCTCTCTATTAGGTCTCAATGACTAGCTTCCCCTGATAACACTATCTCTTTATCATCCTCTCTAGAATTGGATGGGAGAGGACTTCATTCCTATTCCTCCCCACCCTATCTTCCACATAAATAAACTACTCTATTTCTTCAGTTTTAGAAGGAAATCCAAATACTGCTGGCTTTCCGTTGCCCTTTCAAGACTCATTTTCCTATCCTTTGAAGTTTACTACAACAAAAATTTCCTCCTAATTCATGTCATGGCAGCTTTTTCTTTATATTTCCACTACTTAATTCCCATCTGATATATAATAAGTACTTAATAAATCCCTGTTTATTTGACACAACCAGATTCTAAGTCAATGCCTTCCTTTTTCAAGGAGTTCCGAAAGGGACTTATCATCTTTCTCTCCTCCCATTTCCTCACTTTATACTAGAGGGCTTCAACATCAGTAGTGATGTTCCTTCAAACTCCCTTGCTTCCTAATTTCTCAGGTTTCTACAATCTTATAACCTAGCTTACTGTTCCATTTCAGTCACACAAATAGAATACTTGTGGGAAATGCTTATCCATGTCTTTCTGTGGCTGAGATAGAATGATGGATTAAATCATAATAAGATTATAGAATAAGTGGATCTCATCATTCCTTATACTTCTTTAATTAATTTTCCTTGATATGACTATAATTTATTATTCCATCCTGTCTAACCACTTCTAAACCAGTTGTTTATTTTTATTATGTACTCCAAACATTCCATCCCTCAGGATTTTCTCAAGTCATTACTCCTGCTCCAACTTCATTTTCCTTCCTTACCAATCTGGATGTTATGGTTAGTCAGTTAATTTCATACTATTCTGTACTCTTGAATCCCTTAGTTCCTTTTCCTATTTGCTACTAATCCCCTTCCAAACCTCAGTACAAAATTACTCCTACCATCTGTCTTTTCCTCTTCTATTCATGTGCCACTGAATGGAGCTAGAAGACATGCAACTGTACTGACTGGGAACATTCTAAATTTATTTTATCTCACTTCGCCAGAGCCCTTATGTTATAAAAGCAGAATTTTCATATCTCTCTAATTGATTTCCTTTTTTTTTCCATAGATACTATTCCATACCTTCTAATCTTTTGTCAAGACTCCAAAACCTTCTTACATTTCCTCTCTCTCAGCTGAGGACACTGGTAATTATTTTACTGAGAAAATTGAGACCATTTAATATAAGCTTCCTCTTCTTCCCCTTCTTTCCAGCTCATAAATCCTTAAATTGCTTTCCTCTCCTTTTCCCTATTCTTTGACAGTGATGTGGTCTTTTTTTTTCCCCCCAAGGCCAACCTCCTCTTTTGTGCCTTCATTTCTATTTATTCACATTCTTTTCTGAAGATTTTAACCTCAACAACACCCCAGCTTTCTAATCTTCAACCTTTCCTTATCTGCAAGTTCCTTCTCTACTGACATCAAATATGGTTGTTTTCTCTATCCATGAAAAAGTGTTTATTAGACTCCATTATCCTCTCAAGTTCTCATCCTACATCTCTGTTAATTTTTTCAGCCAAACTCCTATAAAAAGCTTTCTAAGATCTTTGGCTCTTATGTACTATTTAACCTTTTATAACAGTTTCCTACATCATCATTCAACTGGAATTCTCATGCCAAAGTAATCAACAGTTTTTAATGACCATATTTGATATTTTTTTCTTCAGTATTCATCATTCTTAACCTATTCCTGTCAGTAGAGATTTATTAAGGGATTTACTTATTATATTCCAAAAGCAGATTAACTGTTGGGATACAGAGTAAAAAAAAAAAAATCCAAAAAACCAAAATCCTAGCCCTTCAAAAAGTTTATATTCTAATGGTGAAAACATCATCATTATCATTGTTATCATCAGAAAGAAAGAAAGAAAATGGTGTTTACATAAGACTTAAGATTTCAAAGTGTTTTACAAATATTATCTCATTTGATCTCAAAACAACCCTGGCAGGTAGATGCTATTATTATATTTATTTTTTTAATTATACTTATTTTACAGTTGAGGAAAGTGAGGCTGATAGATATAAAGTTACTTGCTTAGAGTTGCATAGCTCATAAATATCTAAAACTGATTTTGAACTCAGGGCTTTCCGACTTCAGATACAGCATTCTATCTACTGTGCACCTACTACTTCAAAAAAAAAAAAAAAAAAAAAAAAGCTATGTCAACTCATAACTGGTACCTCTCCAAAACCTGGTTGGTTTCTAAAGACTATATGAGGTACCATATCTATCATGCTGACCAGGTTTCCATATGGAGATAATGGGGGCTATATCCATAGTGGTTAAGAGCCACTATATCCTTATCACATATATTTACTGTGTTTGGGCAAAATAAACCTTCTTTTGTTAACTGTTAAATGACTTGCAACTGCTTCATTTTATCTCAACATTGAATCTGAATTTAAAAAGTGTTGGTGTTGGGCCCATCTCTAATATTTGGCATGGTCAGCATGAAAACAATTATATACATACCAGATATACTCAATGAAAAATGTAGATAATTGTCTAGGGAAATGATTAGCAGCTGGAAGGGTAGGGCAGCAAAAACCTCCTAGAGAAGGTGAAATTTTAGCTTGATTAGTAAATACTTATTTCATTCCTTATTTGATGTCCTTCTTTAACAGGAGAGTAAATTGCTCTGACACTGCAGCATGCTGTCATCCAAAAAAAAAAAAAAATACTACATCCAAATTCTGAGCACCTACGTTCAAATTCTAATCCCAGTACTTACTACCCCAGATGATCTTGAATAATTTGCCATCTGCCTAAGGTCACAGTTTCCTAATCTATAAAATGAAGGAGCTAGACTCTATGATTTCTAATTTTCCTTCCAGCTCTCTAAATCTATGATTCTATTACTAGTGAAAGGTGCGTGCATTATTCTTTTTCAGGTCCACACTGCCTTTAGATCTCATTAACTGGTGGATTATTAATAGGAAGGGATTCATAGGGGATATAAAAGCTTAGACTTGGAAACAGAAAGACTGATTTGTCTTTCTTCTGGCATATACTGTCTGTGTGACCACAAGTTACATTATCTCTCAGTGATCTAAGCAATTTTCCAAAACTCTGAGTGCCAAATGTTCTATTAATCTTTGGTGATGGGAATGTTCATACCAGAAGATTCCTAAATTGATACAATCACATCTCTCAATGTTTCCCAAAAAAGGCAAAAGAAAAAAGTGGCGACAATGTATCAAGCTGCTGGTAGAGAAAGGAAAGTGATCCAGCTATATATCTCATTCTAAAAATCCCAAATCCCAGCTGATAAACAGTCCCCAAGACACAAGTCAGAAATCCTTTACAAAACTGAGATTGAGTCAGCTTGACAAAAAGAATATAGACTACTCAGCCTATAAATAATAGATTCAAAGCCAAGGCATTGGAACACAAAGGGTAAGATTAAAAAAAAAAAAAAAACAGCACTATAAAGGGAGAAATTCAGTGCCTACTACTGATGAATTACTTCCCACCAAAGAATCATCCTCAGATAATACATTAGGTAATCTCCACTCAACTGAAATTAGGTATAACCTCAGACTGAGAGAGACAATTCTATTCATTAAGCAGGTCTTTAACAGACCTTTTTCTATCAAAAAAAAATGGGGAAAAGTCTATAACAACATGTAAACATTGATTAAATATTAATGACAGCTTTATATGCTAACTTTAAGTACAAATACTATTTGGAGCAGTATTTGAATAACTATGATCATAGAATCCTAGACTATAAAAAGACCTTAGAAGTCATATAGTCAAACAACTTACCCTGTTTAGGAATGCTATATCCTGGATAAGTGATTATCTGGCTGTCATCACTCCAAGATTTTCAGTGGTAGGGTCCTCACAAGTCAGGCAATTGCATTTGGTGACAGCTTTGTTTCAATTGTTTCCTTGTATTTCAATTGTTTAATTGTTCCTTATATTGACCCCAAATTGGCCTTCATGAGGTTTTTTCCTGGGTTTTCCACATGACTTTGGAATCCCTATTTCAGATTCAAATGTACAGGTACATACAGGGATATGACTCAACCTGTATCCTAGTGAATTCTCTATCCAAAGATTAAGAGTGATAACTCAAAGAACAAAACTTTTATTTAGGATAAAATAGCAAAGTAAATGAATAAGAAAAATCTCTCAGCTCATCGTGCACTACACTACTATATACACTACTTATCAGAAAGGGAATATTCCCTAGAAGACTCAGATCCTAAAGCACTTTCTTAGCTGGAAAAACTTTTAAAGCTCTATTTCCTAATGGTCAAATATGTTTCATTCCAGCTATACTCTGTGTTTGTAGCTGTTGTTCCTTCCTATCTCTGAAGTTGATGATTATTGCTAGAGTGTAGAACTGTTGCTACCCTCTGATGCTGGGCTGCTTCCTGATGATTTATTTCAATCTGCTGACACTATCATAAGCTGCTAGGGTTTTTTCTTTCATAGGAATGTTAGTTAGGACTTTTTATATGCTGCTATTGCACTGACCAGATATACCTAGGACTATGAAGTATAACTAATAGGGGAAAAAAGGATGTCCCACTGGCAAAAATCTAAGTATTTTTCTCCCAATAACTTTACCATGTGCCAGTGTATTTTCTCCCAGATTTTTCAATGTTCAGATTGGCATAAAGAAATTCCATTCAATTTTCATATTGCCTCTGGAAATTAGCAAAATATCACTAGAGTTTCAAGAACTAACAAGGAAGTATTTAACAATACAGGTGAAGGCAGAGTGTAACTGGAGGCTTTTGACCATAAGTCAGGTCTCTATCCCTCTTAGATATCTCTTACTCATTGATGCTAGCACTGCCCTTGCACCTATATGAAGAAAATGCTATTTTCTTATACTGAATGTTATTTATCATTAATTATGACTACTTTTAGAAAACTTTAGAATCAAAACACCTTGGGCTTTTAGCTCCTCTAAAGGTTACTTAGATTTTGGCTTTAATTTGGCTTTTTCATTTCTTTCTTCTAAACTCTGTCTAGTCTTAGATATTTAACTGTTTAGTTTAATCTGAACTAAGACGTTTTTTACTCTCTTCAATTCTATCAACCTAAAAGGAGAGGAGCTTCCAAGGATTACACTCTCTGCTACTTCCCACAGTTTTTTTGGGTATTTTTCTTGATTACAGTTTCTTTCTACATTCCCTCCTCTCCCTCCAAGAAAGCATATATATTTCCATCTTTAAGTTGTCATTATGATTCTTTTCTCCTTTTCCATCAAGAAATATCATCTATAAAATGAGAGTTAGAATCAATGATCTCTAAGATCCTTTCTAGCTCTAAAATGCATCTGCTATGTAACTGATTTCCAGGACAACCATACTTCTCTCATATTATACTTTTTTTTCTTTTGTCCTTACTGGTCAATAATTTACCTTTGTTGAAAGAGATTTTTTAATGGCATATTGTATAATCTGGCTTTCTGTCAGATCAGCATGTATCTTAAATAGAACTTTTCCATCTCCAATTTTATTCTTTGAATTCTTTAAGTATTATTTGAAGAGACTAAGGTTTAAATGGAGTTGAACAGTGACTTCCTTACCCTTTTCTTACTAAAGCAGGGGTTCTTAACCTTTCCGTTGTCATGAAAGCTTGATATTTCCAATGAATGACATTGAGAAAAATTCTTTCCCAAAGGGAACTTTGTTGCCTCCAGGCAAAACAAAGGAAAGTACCTGCTCAATCTGAAATCAGTTACATATTTTTCTCAGAATTTTCCCTAGATTTTGATTTTGAGTTTCATTGGCTTTTCCAACAGTGTACACCTCGGTCTTTTAATCTTGTAACTTTCTGTCCCAGTTAACTTTGTTACCCTACTCATTTGATTTTCTATTTTCTCTTAAGATTTTAAGTAGTTTAAATTAAAACAAACAAAATAATGGTCTGGCAATCTGGCAAAGCCTATGGAACGCTTCTCAGAATAATGTTTTTAAATGTATAAAATAAAATACAAAAGATAAAAAAGGAAATATATATGCATATATATTATAGGACTGTATTCTCAGGTTAAGAACCACCAAAGACTCATATCATCCTTCATTCCAAGAACTTAAATAAAATTAATTAATGTGTATTGAGGGTGTAAGGAGAGAAAAAAAAGCATATAATTAGGGTAGAAAGGTGGCCTGGTCAGTTTTAAATACCACCTGGATTTTAGAAGTAGCTTCAGTGAACCCAAAACCAGAGATAATATTGAAATATTTAAGATCTTAACAAATGTATTCTCTTTCATTAGTATTGCTATCTATACAATATCATCAACTTGGACAAAGTAAGGTTTGGTTGTTATCTGCTGAATTATGATTATCATTTCCAAGGGGCTACTTGCCATGATTTGGAAAGCCACAAAAAAAGTTTCAATTGTCATTATTCTAGACACTAGATGGCACTGTTTTGCTTTTCCTCAGTAGTCCCAGGTTTGTCACTAACCCCAAAGGTATGACAGAAATGAGTGTCATTTAATCAGATTTTAAATAATTAAGCTTCCTGACAACAAATCAGAGATTGTTCTTAATTTTAAAGGAAATGCAATCAGTGGTATAATATTTTTACGGAAAAATGTTCATGTAAGCAGATAATCATCATTCTTGACATTTTAAAATGGTATTTCAGCTGTTAAAAAACAGCAACAAAGACATAATCCTTCCTATTAACAAATAATACAGATTGTTTGGGTCCACACAGACAATGGAAAAATCAGTTGCGTTCATTAAGAATTCACAGTGTTGAAATATACAGCATATAGTGTAAGTGTATAGTGTGTGTTACAAAGAAAAATTTCAAAGCAGCATAACTCCAGTAGACTAAGCTTGAATATAGTATCCTTGTGTGTTTCTTGCTTGAAGATAGGTTTCCTTTGGCTTATTGTTGCAAACCATCTAGCACTTTCAAAAAGAGCATTCAAGTCTACCAGTCTTTCAAATGATTCATTCATCTTTGAATCGGATAATTTCTCAGGTACCTACCACCCCTAACATTCTGTAATCCTTTAAAGGAAATAAGCAGCTTTGGTCTTCCCCTCACAAATTTTTTTAGCTTGCTTGACTCTGGAGGGGCCACATCTAAGAATCAAAGGTGGATTCAATCAACATTCCCCATTTTGTCCTTCACTGCTCAGCTGAGAAGGGATAAGGAGCCCAATTAGGGAAATAGCTTTTGTGATAAGACTCCATTTTGTTAGGCACCCATCTGAGACCCCTGCAGCTTATTTCCATTAATACCAGGAGAGGGCATTGACCTTCACTCCAAGCTGTCTCAGCTGGAAGAAATCCTAAAGGGATCCTAAAGGAGAATTGGAATATTTTGCAGAGACTCAGTCTTTTATTCCTTTCATCTTAACATTATATATAGATTCTCTGAGCCCTCCAGGTAGTTCCTCTTTGAAAGTGCTTTTGACTGTCCTTTGAGGTGTTTTTTTTTTTTAATCTCCTTTGCCAAGGTTACCCTTAACTCATATCCTATATAAGAAATCTGTGCTGTCTGAAAATCTAGAAATAATGCCTTATTTTGTACCATAATGTGGAAGTCTCTGGTAGGTCTGTAGAACATCACATTTGACAATGCTTTCAGTCTTTCAGTTTAGCTAGATTTTAAGGCACTTCTGACTTCATCAAGAAAACCATTCCACTTATTTTTTTCTTATCTAGGCTTACTTCTGGTCCCTTAGAGAATAAATTGTATACATAAATACGCATGCACAAACATATATATCAAGCCTATCTTTTGTAGTAAGTTTATTTTTAAAATGCATTGCTTTATGAATCATGTTGGGAGAGAAAAAATTAGAGCAAAAGGGAAAACTATGGGAAAGAGAAAAAACAGAAAAAAGAAGTGAATATAGCATGTATTGATTTACATTCAGTTTCTTTAGTTCTTTTTCTGGATGCAGATGGCATTTTCTGTCTAAAGTCTATTGGAATTGCTTTGGATCACTGAACTACTGAGAAGAACCAAATCTTTCATAGTTGATCATCGTGCATTCTTGCTATTATTGTGTATAATATATTTTTGGTTCTGCTTGTTTCACTCAGTATCAGTTCATGTAAATCTTTCCAGACTTTCTATAATCAGCTTGTTCACCATTTTTATAGAACAATACTATTCCATTACTTTCATATACCAAAACATGTTCAGCCATTTCCCAATTGATGGGCATCCACTTCTCTTCCAATTCTTTGCTATCACAAAAAAAAAAAGCTGCTATAAACATTTTTGCACATGTGGGTACTTTTCTCTCCTTTATGATTTCCTTGGGATATAGACCCAATAATGACACTGCTGGGTCAAAGGGTATATGCAGTTTTATAGCCCTTTGGGCATAGTTCTATATTACTCTCCAGAATGATTGGATCATTTCATAACTCCACTAACAATGCATTAGTGTCCCAATTTTCCCACATCCCCTCCAACATTTATCACTATCTTTCTCTGTTATCTTGGCCAATCTGAGAAGTGTAAGGTAATACTCAGTGTTGTTTTAATTTGAATTTCTCTAATCAATAGTGATTTAGAGCATTTTTTTCATATAACTAAAAATGGCTTTAATTTCATCATTTGAAAATTGTCTGTTCATATACTTTGACCATTTATCAATTGAAGAATGACTTGTATTCTTATAAATTTGACATAGTTCTTTATATATTTTAGAAATGAGATTTTTTTCAGAAATACTGGCTGTAAAGATTTATTTCCCAGCTTTGTACTTCCCTTTTAAACTTGTTTCTGTTGGTTTTGTTTGTGCAAAATCTTTTTAATTTAGTGGAATCAAAGTTGTCCATTTTGCCTTTCATAATGTTCTCTAGTTCTTCTTTGGTCATAAATTCCTCCCTTCTCTAAAGATCTAATAGGTAAATTATTCCTTGTTCTCCTAATTTTGTTTATGGTATCATCCTTTATGCTCAAATCATATACCCATTTTGACCTTATTTTGGTATGGGGTGTGAGATGTAGGTCTATGCCAAGTTTCCGTCATTGTATTTTACAGTTTTTCCAGCAATTTTTGTCAAATAGTGAGTTCTTATTCTAGAAGCTAGAGTTTGGGGTTTTATCAAAAACTAGATTGCTATAGACCTTGATTATTGTGTCATGTGTATCCAATCTATTCCATTGATCCACCGTTCTATTTCTTAGCCAGTACCAAATGGTTTTGATGACTATTGCTTTGTAATATAATTTTAGATTTAGTACTGCTAAGCCACCATTCTTTATATTTTTTCCATTAATTCCCTTGATATTCTTGACCTTTTGTTCTTCCAGATAAATTTTGTTATTATTTTTCTAGTTCTATAAAATAATATTTTGGCAGTTTGACTGGTATGGCACTGAACAAGTAGACCAATTTAGGCAGAATTGTCATTTTTATTGTATTAGCTCAGGCTAGTCATAAACAAATGATATTTTCCCAATTGTTTAGATCTGACTATTTGTGTGAAAAGTATTTTGTAATTGTGTTCAAATAATTCTTGGATTTGTCTTGGCAGGTAGACCCCCAAATATTTTATTTTGTCTACAGTAATTTTAAATGAAATTTCTCTTTCTATCACTTGTTGATGGGCTTTGTCTGTAATATGCTGATGATTTGAGTGGGTTTATTTTATATCTTGCAACTTTGCTAAAGCTGTGAATTGCTTCCAGTAGATTTTGGGGATGATTTTCCAGAATTCTTTAAGTATATCATCATATCATCTGCAAAGAGCAATAGTTTTATATCCTTATTGCCTATTCTAATTATTTTCAAGCCAACATTTCTAGTACATTGTTGAATAATAGTGGTGATAATGGGCATCCTTGTTTCACCCCAATCTTTTTGGGAAAGAGTACAGCTTCTCTCCATTACAAATAATGCCTGCTGTAGGTTTTAGATAGATATGGCTTATTATTTTAAGGTAACCTCCCTTTATTCCTATGCTCTCTAGTGTTTTTAATAGGAATAGGTGCTGTATTTTGTCAAAAGCTTTTTCTGCATATATTGAGATTATTGATTTCTGTTGATTTTGTTATTGATATGGTTGATTATGGTAATAGTTTTCCTGATACTGAACCAGCCCTGCATTCCTGGTATAAATTCCACTTGATTATGATATATTATCCTGCTAATAAGTTGCTGAAATCTCTTTGCTAATATTTTATTTAAATTTCTTACATCAATATTCATTAGGGAAATTGCTACATCAAATCTATTAAAAACATAGTGGAAGACATCACAAAAATTTATTTGTTGAGTTTAAATATTGCCTTCCAGCAATATGGACTTGAAAAAACCTTCCTTGCTATTGGTGGGAACCTTTTGAACATACTACAGAAAATTGGAAATGACACCTTCTAGCAATATCAAATTTAGCCAAATGGGTATAATCATGGCTTTATTGTATTATGAAACACAGGCTATTCTTTAGTAACTGATAGTCAGGCATATCTCACTGGAATATTAAGACAAATGAGAGGCAAACTATTTCTGCTTGAGGTAAACAAATAATCGTTTCGATATGGGTGGACACATAGCCACAGTGACATTAACCTGGATTGGAAAATACCCTAAAGAAATTCTGTGCTTACTAAGGTAACATACACATTTACAAATTTAATGCTTAGATACTCCCCCACCCCGAAAATATAACATCATCTATACAAATCATACCTGATTTACGTAGCTTTCTTGGATCCAGGATATGAGGAAGTCCTATCTTTTGCAAACTTGGAACACTAAGAAGAATCTGTAATCTAGTTTCAGTTTAAAAGAAAATGATGACTCATGGACTTTTTGGAAGTTGTTGTGAAACTATTGTGTAATATTTATTTTTATTATAGCAAGAAGCAAAAGTCTTTGGAGAATAATTGGTCACTCATAAGCGGATTGCCCCCAAATCTATTTATAGTTGCTTGAATCTTTGGGTACTCTATGCTCAGTAATGATAAGATGTACCAGGAAATGCTGTTTGACATAACTTAATGGCAGGACATCTCACATTTCAGCTGAATGTGTATTGTTCAGTAGAAATTGTAAAATTTTGCAAATTCTAGATATTTTGTGAACTCTAGACACTTACATGTATATAGATGTCTGATTATATTTCTAAAATATTTATTTATACCAAGGGATCTTAGTATGGAGTCCATGAACTTGTTTTTTGTTGTTGTAGCTATTGTTTAATATTTTAATAAGTGCATTTCAATATAATTGGTTTTCTTTATAATCCATATGTTTATTATTCTAATAAGAGATTTAGCTGAGAAGGCTTTCAGCTCTTAGGAATATGTCTGGCACTTGGTTGGCATTTAATAATTGTTTGTTGAATGAATGGAAAATTTCTGAAAATAAAATGACTTATTTATAACAAGTTTTGCCAAATCCCACCCTTCTAGAAAATGAGTGATTGTTGAGAACTGCCCTTCCCCAACTTCTTCTATCTCCTTCCTTACTCACCTGTGTTCCATGTATCTTTTTCCAGTATTCCATTGGTATTTAATCATCAGATATAATCATATTGTATATCAACATTATGGGTAATAAGAAAAAAATAAGGGAAAAAAGCATTTCTGTATCACCTGCAATCTTACTCCAACTTATATATCAGCATATATATTCAAATGGCCCCACCCTTTCTAAGCAAGTAAGGTTCATTTTTTCATATGGGGGAAGAGGAGAAATATGGTACATGTTGGAAAGTGAACTTAGTTGAACTTATGAAGAATGTTAATACACATATAAAAGTAAAATGATAGACTCATGACTCTCTAGCTCTTATTTTCTTAATTCACACAGTTCAATGTAGAAACTGAGTGATGAGTAGGTCCATTGGGCTGGATCAGCTGTGAGTATATAGTAAGCATCCTTCTATATACTCACAGCTGATCTAGCTGATCTAGTAAGCATCCTTCTAAGGTAATACTCTTGATTTGCCATTTTTGCATTGTTGCAGATAAATATAATAGTTTATTTATTCCTGGATTTATGCTTGAATTTAGCTCTTGGGAGGAAGGAGGAAAAGAATAGAGGAGACATGGCTTCAGATCAAGAATTCAGTTGAGTATGTGTTTTTGAAAGGGCAGGTAGGTAGCAAAGTGGATAGAGTGTAGATCCTGGAGTGAGGATGATCTCAGTTTAAATCTGACCTTAGGTACTTATTGGCTATGTGAGCCTCAAATCATTTAATACTGTTCGCTTCAGTTTCCATCCCAGTATCATGAAGGGTCAGACATGAGTAATAGACTAATAATGCCACAATGGATTTGGAGAACTGGTTATCCCTGCATGATTAACAACTTATGTGCTTGGGTCCTAAACATTTACAGGAACATTTGACTTCATAGGGAAATGCATTTCACTCAAAGTTGCAAATGCAGAAAGCACAAGACTAATATCCTATGGCAGGCCTAAATTAGGCCATTCTAATGACTCAGGATAGAGGTTAAAAATACAATAATACATTTGTGGAACATAATAAAAATCCAGTAAAAGCCACTTTACTAATTAGAAATTAAAATACTGGCACAGTGGATAGAGCAACAGCCCCCAAATCAGGAGGATCTGAGTTCATATCTGGTCTCAGACACATAATACTTCCTAGCTGTGTGACCCTGGGCAAGTCAATTAACCCCAATTGCCTCATCCAAAAAAAAAAAAGAAAAAAGAAAGAAATTAAAATACTGATACTGCTTTCTCTAGGCACCAAGCTGAGAACTATAAAAAAGGACTTTTAGGCAATTGAAGATCAGGAAGAACCTCTAAAATAGAGGTTCTTAACTATTTCTGTTTAGTGAATTCTTTTGACAGTCTGGAGCTCTTTTCAGAAGATCTTTAAATACACAAAATAATAATAGGTAAGATTATAAAGGAAATCAATTTGTATTGAAATAGTTATCAAAATATTGTTAAAAAATAAATTCGTGGACTACAGGTTAAGAATCTGTGCTCTAAAACAATTGCCTTCCAAGCTAAGGCACTCATACTCTATTTACCCAACCCACAAAATGATCTTTACTCTCTTTTCCCCCAAAGGACCAGTCCAATCTTTGGGATACTGGAAGAGCAAGGACTATCAAACAAATAGGTGAAAAAAATCCCAGAGGGAGGGAGAAGGAAAATCGAATCTCTGGCCAGTTGCCATGGACCAGTGGGAATATGTCCATGATCTGCACTGAATAGCAACAGATCAGGCATAATATTGCACTAGCCCTTCTTAGCAACAGTACCCAGCAAAAAAAAAAAATCAAGGATAGTTCCTACCACAACTGGCCCATATTTCTTTCTGTAGAAAGAAAGAGTTACTACTGTTGGGAACTGAAAGCCCAACACAGTTATGTCTGCTAAGTGCTCCCAAATATCTAGACTTTGGCAAGGAGCTGAGATCTTTTGGCAGACCAAAGTGGTCATCTGGATCCCAGATGCACTGTGTATAGTCCCTGAGTACCATGCTGACACTTTGCATAGAAAAATACATTCCAGTGTCAACACTACATGAAGGAACTGTTTTCCTTTGCCAGCTCAAATATTCTATTTCTCTTTTACCCCATACTAACACTTGTACATGGTAGGCAGCTAATTGCCTGTTTCCAAAAGCAAAGAAAGAAGTTTGTTCTTCTGTGGTTAGAAAATGAGGTTCATGAAAATAAGGGACTGCAGTGATAGGTATTAATTGCCAAGTCCCCCTCACATCCATACCCATACATCCACCATAACTGTCTGTCTCTGTCTCTGTCTTTCTCTCTCTTTCTCTGAATCTCTCTGTCCCTGTTTCTCTCTCTCTCTCTCTCTCTCTCTCTCTCTCTCTCTCTCTCTCTCT
>JAJPUD010002736.1:228926-267032 GCA_023553655.1 Myrmecobius fasciatus
CCTGCCATCTAGGGGAGGGGAGGGGACTGGGGGTAAAATTTGTAATGAAAAGCTTTGTAAAGATCAACGTTGGGGAACTACCCATACATATGTTATACAAATAAAAAGCTTCAATAAAAAAAAACAAAAAAAAAAGAAACTATAGTCACTAGTAATAGTCAGGGCATCTCCAAAGAGTTTTTGACACCCCTTCATAACATTCCCTTTTCTGCTCTTGACATTGCTACCACATTAGTGAATCTCCTCATTACTTGATGCTTAGAGTAGCACAATAGCTTTCTTGGTTTTCCTGCCACAAATTCCTTCCTTCTTTAACCCATTCTCCACTCATTTGCCAAGATGATCTTTCTAATAAAAAGGAAAATAAACTGAGGTGCAATTTATCATTTTCTTGGCAAATAAATGTAACACTGTTTTATATTTCAATTTATCATTAATGTTGTCACTTATATCATGAGCTCCTGGACTTGTAGTTGGTATAGAACCATGAACATCTACAAATATGCTAGCATATAGTCTCCAATCCTGGTATTATGAATGGTCAAGCTGATTATCACTATTGCTATGCTTTATAAATCCCTTTTGTTTCCTGGAAGAAAATTGCTAACCTTAGGTTTAGATTTTCGCCCATGCCTGACCTTAGGTCAATCAGGAGAAGACTCACTGGACAGCTCACACCCTTCTCACATGAGCTATCATCAGTCTTAAAGAACGTGCTTTGGGGATTCCATCTAGTCCATATAATTGCTGATTTTTACTCCTGCTCACCAAGGAGCCTGACAAACTTCCAAGAATGTAGGTTATTTTGATTCATTATCTTTATGAGGACTTGGCCATTCTCTAAATGTCATTTTAAAGAATGGCAAGTTAGGGGCAGCTAGGTGGCGCAGTGGATGGAGCACCAGCCCTGAAGTCAGGAGTACCTGAGTTCAAATCTGGTCTCAGACACTTAATATGCCCTAGCTGTGTGACTCTGGGCAAGTCACTTAACCCCAATTGCCTCAGCAAAAAAAAAAAAAAAAAGAATGGCAAGTTGCCGAGTCTTTCATTCACTTGATTTGGAATGGCTTTTCTTTGGTCTGCTTTATTGTGTAGTCCCTGCTTACCAAGTTTGATTTCTGAGCATAACTCTATTGCTTTGACAAAGGACTTGACCGTGACTTTGGGTATCATTTTATCATTTGTTTCTACCAGAAATTTTCTGAACTTAGCTCACAGGTAGTCTGCATGTCTATCTGTTAGCCCAATCTCTCAGCCAAGGGATGTACTGGACTACTTGACTTGGAGAATTCAATGCTCTTTTGATGCTCTCTGCTACCACCTGCTTCTGGTTTCTTGGAAGTTTTCTCACAAAAGGTGTAGATAGCCATAGAATCTAGATATTGAGCCCTACAACATTCCTTGAATCATTGTTCATTTTTGTCGAATAGGCTGGGAAAGTTCTAATCAATTCTGTCACATCAGAAATTGTTCACTAGACTGTTTCTTGGCATACCAGAGTCAAGATATCAAGCTTATATTAATGTAGCCCACATATGGGTAGTTCTTTTCACTCACTCCACAGTGTTCTGACTCTGTCTAGGCTATAAAAGTGTATTTAGCAACTGCCTTTTTATACAGTAAATATAATGGTGATGAGATCCACTGTCCAGTTTAACAGATTAGAATATTTTTAATTCCCACAATCACTTCTGTATAAGGCACCATGAGTATAGGTATATAGATTACATAGATAGTTTTTTGGATATCTTTTTTGTTAATTAAATTTTATTTTATTTTTATTTTAAAAGGACAATTTTTTCCTCCTTTCCTCCTTTCATTTGAAAAGGAGAGAAAAAGGCCCCTTTTAATGTGAAGCAAAACAAATGAATAGTTGTTAATAAGATCATGCTTAGGTGATTCAGGCTCAGAAGTAACTTCTATCTCTGACCTTACCACTAAAAATTAGGTCACTGAACAGCAGCTTCTGTCCAACAAAACACATATTCATCTCTTAAGGATGTCCCAGCATGTAACTGTCAGTCTAAAACATGGCTACAACAGTCTAAAACATGGCTACAACAGAAGACAATTTTGCCTCTTTGGCTACACTCTGATGGTGTTTTAGCTTCAGGCTGTTAAGAACCCCTTGTTCCAGAATTCTTTGTCCTTATGATAATAGCAGCCCTCACTTTGTTTTATTTGTTTCTCAGCAGATTTTCCTTGTGTTTTCATCTACAGGTCTGAACAGTCAAAGGTAAAGTTTTGCCTTCTTTTTATAGCCCATACATTTTTCTGGATTTCATTTTATTGGGCTCTCTCTCTGAGAAATTAGCATTCTTGCTCAAATAATCATGAATTCAGTAGGCCATTGTGTGTAATCTATTGTTTCACCAATCCAAATATAATAAAGTGCTTTTACAATAATATCTAACTGCCTTCTTCCTGTCAAATCAGCGCTTACCTGGGGGCAACTTCACATTGTCTTTCTTCTGGCTTCAGAGTTCCCTTAACTATTAGCTTCCAAAACTTTGTCAGAGGGATAGATGCCCATCTTGATCCTGAGATGTATTTGGCATTTAGCATAAATTGGTTGCAAATTATCTGTAGTGTCGTCACTTCTCTAGATTGTTCAATCATCCAATATTGTATTATTGAGGGCCTCTTTTTTTCCCCAGATCATATACCAGATCCAAAATTGGTCTTTTAAAATTGTTCTGGGATCTCTTCTGTTTCTTCATTTTGATCACCTGACACTGTTGTAATATTCTTACAGCATATCCTACTGGGGACTTGAATGGCTCCCCTCCAGACAGATGAGACATATTTTTTCTGAAAAGTATCATTATAACTTGCCACAGTGAAGTATTTCCTTTAGCTTGTAGCCAATTAGTCAACTTTTTTACTTGTGTTAGATGGCATATCCAGTGAATCCTTCCCTTTGCAAGAAGGTCTTGGATTTTATTTCAATTTCTTCTTTTTTAATGTTGAATTTAGAAGCTGGTTTCTAAATATTTTTGCCAATTCATATTCTCAGTCACACTAGACCAAGCCACTGATTTAAGAAGCTTAAAGACTAAAAAAGTTGATGTCTTTATAATATTTAGCGAATATTTAATACTACTTTCAGTGGTTCTTGTCTCTAGGACTCATAAACACCTCTAATAATAAAAGTCATTAGTGGACTAAAATTCTATTTAGAAATGAGGTATGGTATTTCAAAATTAGGAAATTATGTTTATTAAATGTAACTTAAGATGTGCTTGATGACTGTCATCATTATCAAAATACATGATCATACCATAAAAATGTCATTAATGGTATTTCAATTTTCAAACTTCACACCAATGCTGTAAAGATTTAATATCCATACAATCAATTTTTAAAGATCAAAATGATTAACGATTTGGATCATATTTGTGGAACTAGTCACATATTATCATTACCTTTAGCTATGGGGATTTGCTTTTAGAGTATTTTATTTTGATATACTTCAAGAATCATAAAATTTAGAGCTAAAAGAGACCAAGGAGATCATTTAGCTAGATAACTTTATTTCACTGATAAGAGACTAAAACCCAGAGATATTACACAACTCACTAAAGATTACTTAGGTATTACATAACAGAGCCAAGATTGAAAGTAGCAATCATTGATTTCAAATCCACTGTTCTTCCTACTATATTATAGTCTTCAAGTTCCTTACCTATCATATTCTTTCCCTTTCCCTAATCAGGGACTAGGCAAGACTCTCCACGTATGAGTTATTTATATATCTACTAGGGAGATGATATTTCTTTTGGAAAGAAGTAGAGAAAACCCAAAAGGGTTTCCACGTTCTTTAAGAGCCCTCATAGTGGCAAGAATTTTGGTTCAATAGTGTCTTTGGACAGGGAGCTGTCCATGGTAGTGAAGATTTGTACAACACTGTGCAACTCTTCCAGTCAGTAAAATATTTACTAATAAAGTTCTATAGCATCTTTGAGCTATAAGATTAATCTGTACTTGAATAAAAATACCCTCTAGAACTTGTTTTGCTTGAAGACTTTTAGTAAGGAGAACTCCCTTACCTTCTAAGTCAGGCTTTTCTTCTTTGGGATAACTCCAACCACCCTCCATAACTTCCCTAGATTGGTGATGGTCTCCTTAAACACTATTTCAGGAATGCCCAAGCCATGCATCACTATCTCTTCTAGGCTACCTCTATTCCAATTACTTTGCTTAATCAGGTATACCTTCTGCTCCCTTCATCTCTTTACCATTCTTCAGTTTTGGTACCGTGAACCATGATAATCTCAACAATATGTTTCTGGATGAAGTGTGTCACTCCTCTGGCCACATAAATCATCCATGTGGCCTCCAAGATCAAAGTTCTCTTTCCTGAATATCACTTACCTATCTGTGCTGTTTGCCAAAAGAATACAAGTTCCTTGACAGCAGGAACTATATTTATATTCAATTAATTTAAAATACTCCTTGAAGTAAGTTCTTAATAAAATGGTTCTGTTGGTCATTCATTCAATTGTTCAATAAAGAGTTTTTCCTTACATCAACCCCAAAATTTGCTTCTTTACAACTTCCTACCATTGTTCCCAGTTCTGGTATCAAAGATGAAGTAGAACAAGTTGTATTCCTCTTCCATGTGACAGTGACTCTTTAGGTTACTTGATATCAGCTATCTTAGTTCCTCCTATGTTTCCTCTTTTCCAGGCTAATTGTCCTCATTTTTTCAACTGATTCTTAAGTGACATGAACTCAGGACCTCTCACCATCCTGATTGTTACTCTCTAGATGCTGTCTAGGTATCAGTGTCCATTAAAACTATCATATTCATAGAGTTGAACAAATGCTGCTCTTGTTTCACTCCAAGCTGACAATTTTTTTTAATCTTCCATATCACTTTTGAGTCATATTTGAACCTGAAATTCCCTAAGTTTATAAGCACTCTTATAACCCCCTAAATTTATAAGTTCAAATGGACCTTTGAGATTATCAGATACAATGCCCTCATTTTATACATAAACTGAGGCCCAGAGAGGTCAAAACACTTACCCAAAGTTATTGAACTATGTGTAGCAGAGCTATGATTTCAATACAAATCCTTTGATTCCTAATACTCTAAGAAGGAGTTCTTTCCCTATTGACTAAAATTCATCAGGAGCAACTAGATTCTCTTATTCTCTATTTATCTTCCTTATTTTGAAAACCTAGATGTTAAAAAGGCTATTTCACTTTTTCTTTTCTGCTACTTACTTCCATCTTAACTCCCAAATGAAATTCAAGCTCCTTCATCCTAACTTATTAAAAGTGACTTTTCTGAGGCTACATATAACAGAGAGCTCTTGGGGGAATAATTGGATGTTATATATATATAATTCTCTCTAATTACTATTACCCTTTCTCCATAACTCTTGTATGTATTTGGTATTCATTCTGATTTGGTATTATTTTGCTGGATGATACAGCAGATAGAGTACTGGACCTGGAGTTAAGAAGATCTGAATTCAAATCCAGTTTCAGATATTTACTAATTATGTGATTCTGGGCAAGTCATTTAATTTATTTGTCTTATTTTCCTCATCTATAAGAAGGTAATTATAATAGCACCTGTCTCTCAGGGTCATTATGAGGATCAAATGGAATGTTTGTAAAATACTTGACAAACATTTAAAATGTATTGTTGGGGCAGCTAGTTGGTGTAGTGGATAGAGTACCAGCCCTGAAGTCAGGAGGACATGAGTTCCAATCTGGCCTCAGACACTTAACACTTTCTGGCTGTGTGATGCTGGGCAAGTCACTTAACCTCTTGCCTTAGAAAAAAAATGATAAAAAATAAATACAGTATATTGTTATTGCTGCTTATATGTTTTCTACTTTAGTTGAATGTATGCTCCTTGAAAGCAGGAAATATTTAGTTGAATGTATGCTCCTTGAAAGCATTTTATGCCATTATATCCTTAGCATCCTTACATATAGTAGCTACTTAATAATTTTTTTTTATTAATTGATTGGACAGTATTGAATGGGCAGGGAAATGCTATCCTAGATTTAGTTAGGACATAACTTTATTTTTTTTTCCATTTTCCCCCTATGATACTGACTCTATGTAGGTCCTATAGAAAATGCAATCTGAAAGAATTATTTGATTAAATAATTTATGTCAGTCTGGATGTTGGTGCATGCTACATTTCAATGTGTTCTTTATATAGAGTTAAAGAAAAAACAAAAGGATGGAAATTGGTGAACAAAAATAATGGATCATTAAAGGTAATGTAGCTCTATCCTTTGAACTATACTCACAGATGTTTGGCCATGGAGCAGGGAAGATTCAGGAAGCTGCTTGTTGATAGACAGATTTTTCTAGGTATTACCCAGACTCACATGGACTTGAACTTGATTTGTGGTCATACTATACAGAATGTCACTGACTTTTATCTTAGAAGAGATGAGGAGAAAGAAAACTTTGCAATCATGAAGAGCAAGAGAAATAAGAAATCACTATCAGCAAGGGGCATCCATGTGGAGTCACTCCTCTGAAAGTAGCAAATAGGTCACCTTTCTTGATTCAAAAATAATCTTTTTAGTCACAACTCCAATCATATGAGTTTGTGGGGATAAGCCAGAAGCCTCTATCATTAGAGACTCCTGATTAGTCTCCCTGTATCCTGGAATCCAAATGTTTCATGGAAAACATAACTGACAGGGGGAAAAGCCAAGTCAGCAGAGTGGTAAAAAGCAGTATGACAAACATATGCCCACAAAATTCTTCTAAATGAATCTTGATAAAGTACCCTTTTTATCCTTGATCTATCTAGTAGCAACAAGTATTTCAGGAATAGTCTGTTGATGTGTATAAATAGCAGACAACATGATCCTTCCTACCCTTCTATGTAATTATGGTGTATTTATAAGAGGGTTTTTAACCCAAGGTCTATGAACCTTTATTTTAAAAAAAAATCTTTGGACAATTGTATTTCAGTATAATTGGTTTCCTTGGCAATCCTATGTATTTTTACTTTATGCATTTAAAAATATGATCCTGACTGCCAAAGGTGTCCATTACACATAAAAGAATAAAGAATTCCTGACCCAAAAGAACAATTTTCTATGCATGTTATTCCCTCCTCGCAACGTGCCTCCATTATGCTCAGGAAAATTTAAACTTCTTTAAGTCAAGAAGTATTCCTTTTGGTTATGGCTCATAGTGTTTCGAGAAGCAGCATAAGATAAAGAGTAGGTCTCAAAGGAGCCAGAGCTCGAAGAACTTAATTAAAATCCTACCTCTAACAAAGGCTGACTGTATGACTAAGCAAGTCACAACTTCTAAGTGTTTTGGAGTACTGACTAGGACAGGTGCAAAGAAATTTGTGGTCTTCCTGGTTAGAGGGAGATTCCCTCACTTTGTAGTTTAGTTAGACTCTGAATGTCTTGAAACTAGGAACATTGTGGTGTTTTGGGGGTAAGAGGAAGGAGTGGGATTGGTCTTTCTTTGTATCCTCAGCACTTACAAATGGGATTCTGATTGTTACCTCCAGGCCAAAACTCCTCCCTCTCCAGCCCCAAATCTACAGAAATCCCCAGTCACAATCTGACAGGTGCAGGTCTGCATGGTCTATAATTCCATCATCCATCAAGTCTAGACATACCATAGGAATCAGCTAATAAGAAAGTAGCACTAACAGGATGTAGACCAGAACTTTGTATTATAAACTTCAATAAATCTTTCCCCCAACATGGCACCTGCATACTAGCCTTTACTGTCCTTTGAGTGAACTGATAATGAAGTCAGGCTAATCATAGTATCATTACTATACATTAATACTTCTCTGAGTGGACTTTTCTGTATGCATTCTGGGCACATGGGCAGTTTCATCAAAGCTTCATGACATTTCCATGTTAGCAAACTCTTCCTAGAATGTCAAAGTTTGCATATCTTCTGATTAAATCAGTGCCATTTACTTCATAAAAATCCCTGTTTTACTTTGCTGGGCTGCTGACTCCTTCAGGGAGGTTGGCTCACCAAGTATGTAAATCTCAATAAAATGCCTTTGCTTATGTTAGGGTCTGTCTAAGTCTGAATTCTTTCAGAGGTGATACCATGACACATACCTGGTACCTCAACACTTATGAACAGTGCTTGAAGGCACACAGTAGATGCTTAAAAATGTTAGTGGACCAGCAGTTATTATAGAAAATTTGTAATAAGTTACAACATAATAATTAATATTTATACAGGTTCTACTATGTGCCAAGTATTGTTTGATCCTCATAACCCTGGGAAGGAGGTGCTATTTTTTTATAATTTTACAAATGAGGAAACTGAGGCAAATAGAGGTTAAGTGACTCACCTAAGATTACACAGTGAGTAAGTGTGTGGGACTAGATTTGAATTTGGGCATCCCTAATTCCAGACCTGGAATTCTCTATATACTCTGTACCACCTAACTGCCCCTATAGGAACAGCTTTAGATTTAGAGTCACAAGGTATGATTTGATGGCTAAGTGGATAGGGCTCTGGGCCTAGATCCAGGAAGATCTGAGTTCAAATCTTGTCTCAGACATTTGTTAGCTATGTGACCCTAGGCAAGTCATTTAACCTTTGCTTACCTTAATCCATTGGAGAAGGAAATGGCAAAGCATTTCAGTGTCTTTGCCAAGAAAACCCCATGGACAGGAGGGTCCACAGAGTCATAAAGAATTGGACATGATCAAATAATAATAACCTGCTATTTCTGAAAGGATAACAGGAACTCCCAGAGCCACTGGAATGTAGGGAAAGCCATCCTTTGCTTCTAAGTGATCTACCCCAGATATCGCTTACAGCAGATTTCTCTGGCAAGATTTGAGATAATTCTCTTCTAGGCTGAACTGAGATTTTGCCTTGTTCCCTAAAATCCCATTTACTCTTGCATACTCTTTTGTGTTGTTTGGGACCTGATCGACAGATTGAAGGTAAATAAGTTATTTTTGCTTTGGCCCCGTCCCAGATTCATTTATTTATTTAGAATTTTTTTAGACTAGGTGAAAAAGCTTCTTTGTTTCAATTTCTATCTAGCCTTAATTATTGAATGGGTGCCTCCTCAGTCAAACAGACCTGTTGAAGACCTTAGCTTAAAAAGACCATGGTCTCAGAGTTTCCTCTTGGGGCAGAGCCAAGATGGCGGAGTGAAGACTCGACTCTGTGTCCTTCTCTGACCTTCTCTCAAACTAACAGCAGATTAAGCCTCTGAACTGATTTTTTAGTCAAAGAACCCACAAATATTTGGACTATAAAACATGTTTTGCAGAAAGTACCTTTGAAGAGCTCCATAGCAGGTCTGTTTCAGTCGGACAGGGGCTTGGGCAGTTTGCCCGGCACAGCTCTGGGAGACAGGGCAGGAAACTGGGGGGGGGGACTCAGCGTGGCAGATTCTAAGCACCCGGGGAGTCTATCTGAGGCTCTCAGGACACTCTGCCCTGATTGAGGGCAGGTGCTTTGGCAGATCTGCTTTTTGTAAAAGACAGATTGTAACCCTCTGCAAACGCGGGGGACCTAGCCCTGATGGCCCAGCACAGGAAGTTAATTATCTGAATTGCCCCAGGGCAAATTACCACAGCCTCTACATCTCTGCTTTTATCAGATGCCAAGCTTTTTAAAAAATGAGTAAAAATCAGAAGAAAGCTCTCACAATAGACAGCTTTTATGGAGAGAAAGAAAGAAGAATAGGCAAAGCAACTCCAGAGGAAGCCACAAATAGAAACATGACCTGGACCCTCTTTCACAAGACTTTTCTGGAAGATTGCATAAAGAATCTCAAAAGAGAGCTAGATGATAAATGGGGAAATGAATTGAGATCAGTGCAAGAAGCCCTCCAAAAGAGATATGATAAAGACACCAATTTACTGAAAAACAAAATTGGTGAAATGGAAAAAGTATGCAATGAACAAATTGGCCAGTTAAAAAAGGAGCTAAAAAAGGTAACTGAAGAGAATAATACATTAAAAATTAGAATTGAACAAATGCGAGTGAATGACTCAATAAGACTTCAAGAATCAATCAAACAAAAAAAAATTTAAAAATAGAATAAAATATGAAATATCTCCTAGGAAAAACAACTGACTTGGAAAATAGATCTAGGAAAGACAATCTAAGGATTACTGGACTTCCTGAAAACCATGATGAAAAAAAGAATCTCAACCCTATCTTCCAGGGAAATTTTGAAAGAAAACTGCCCTGATGCTTTAGAATCAGAAGGCAAAATCACCAGTGAAAGTATTCACCGATAATCTCCTGAAAGAGACTCCAAAATTAAATCCCCAAGGAATATCGTGGCTAAATTTCAGGACTATTGCACCAAGGAAAAAATATTGCTAGCAGCTAGAAAGAAACAATTCAAATACCAAAAAACTGTAATTAGAATCACACAAGATCTGTCAGCCTCCACATTGAAGGATCGAAGGACCTGGAACCAAATATCCCAAAAGGCAAAGGAACTTAGATTACAGCCAAGAATAACCTATCCAGCTAGAATGAGCATTATTTTCCAGGGAAGAAGATGGACATTTAATGATATAGGTGAATTTCACCTATTTCTAATAAAAAGACCAGATCTGAACAAAAAATTTGACCTCCAAACACAGAACTCAAGAAAAGCATAAAAAGGTAAAAAGGAAAGAACTCTTGAAAACTGTATTTCTACCTATGGGTATACTTAAAGAATGGGGCATAATTTGATATTACTTTGATAATATGAAAAAGAAACTAGAGGTGGAAAGGCTATCATACTGGGAAAAAGAAGGAAAAGGTGGTAAAATAAGGAAATAAAAATAAGGTAAAATCTCATGAAGAGGCAAAGAAAACTTAATATAATTGAGGGATAGAAGGGAGGGAGATGAGCATTGTGTAAATCTTACTCTCATCAGATTGAGCTCTAAAAGAGTATATCAGACACATTTGGTTTCACAGAGAAATGTGTCCTTCCTTATAGGGAAATGGGAGGGAAAGAAGGAAAAGAAAGGGGTAGACTAATAGAAGGGAAAATAGAAGAATCAGGGAAAAGGAGTAAAAGATGGGGAGGGGCTCTAAAGGGAGGGAAGACTTTGGGGGAGGGGGTCATCAAAAGCAAAACACTGGGGAGGAGAGAAGAGAGAAAGGGGAAAGAGAAAACATAACGGGTAAATAAAATGGCAGGAAATACAGAAAGAGTTTTTTTTTTATTAAAACTTTTTATTTGCAAAACATATGTATGGGTAATTTTTCAACATTAACCCTTACAAAGCTTTCTGTTACAAATTTTCCCCCCTACTCCCTACCCCTCCCCTAGATGGCAGGATATCCACTACATGTTAATTATCTTAAAATACTTGACAAATCGAATATATGTATACGTATTTCCACACATTGTTTTTGTGCAAGAAAAATCATATCTACAAGAAAGAAAAATCAGAGAAAGGAAACACAATGCAAGCAAACATCAATAGAGAGCATGAAAATGTTATGTTGTGGTCCATGTTTCACATCCCTCTCTCTGGATGTATATGGCTTTCTTCATTGAACAATTGGAACTGGTTTGAAACATTTCATTGTTGAAGAGAGCCATATCCATCAGAATTGATCATCATATAGTATTGTTGTTGCCATATACATTGATCTCCTGGTTCTGCTCATTTCACTCAGCATCAGTTCATGCAAGTCTCTCCAGGCCTCTCTGAAATCATCTTGCTGGTCGTTTCTCACAGAACAATAATATTCCATAACATTCATATACCATAATTTGTTCAGCCATTCTCCAATCGATGGGCATCCATTCAGTTTCCAGCCTCCAGCCACTACAAAAAGGACTTCCACAAACATTTTTGCACATGTGGGGTCCTTTCCTTCCTTTATTATTTCTTTGGGATATAAGCCCAATAGAAACACTGCAAGGTCAAAGGGTATGCAGTTTGATAACTTTTTGAGCATAGTTCCAAATTGCTCTCCAGAATGGCTGGATCCATTCACAATTCCACCAACACTGAATGAGTTATTTTAACTGTGAATGTGAATGGGATGAACTCTCCCATAAAGCAGAAGCAGATATCAGATTGGATTAAAAACCAGAATCCCACAATATGTTTTCTACAAAAAACACATCTAAAACATAGTGACACATATAGGATGAAGGTAAAATGCTGGAGCAGAACCTATTTCGCTTCAAGTGAACAAAAAAAAAGCAGGGGTAGCAATCCTTATCTCAGATCAAGTAAAAGTCAAAATAGATCTAATCAAAAGAGATAAGGAAGGAAACTATATTTTATTAAAGGGTACCATAGATAATGTAGCAATATCAATACTAAATATATATGCACCAAGTGCAATAGCATCCACCTTCCTAAGGGAGAAATTAAGAGAGATGCAAGAAGAAATAGACAGCCAAACAATACTAGTGGGGGATTTCAACCTTGCTCTCTCAGAATTAGATAAATCAAACCACAAAATAAATAAGAAAGAAACTAGAGAGGTAAACCAATTGCTAGAAAAGTTAGATATGATAGATCTATGGAAAAAATTGAATGGAGACAGTAGGGAGTTTACTTTTTTCTCAGTGGTTCATGGAACTTATACAAAAATTGACCATGTATTAGGGCATAAAAACCTCAAAATCATATGCAGAAAGGCAGAAATAGTAAATGAATCTTTTTCAGATTGTGATGCAATAAAAATCACATGTAATATAAGGCCAGGAGAAAATAGACCAAAAGTTAATTGGAAATTAAATAATCTAATCCTGAAGAATGAATGGGTGAAAGAGCAAATCATAGAGACAATCAATAATTTCATCCAGGAGAATGACAATAAGGAGACAACATACCAAAATTTGTGGGATATGGCCAAAGTGGTTATAAGGGGCAATTTTATATCTCTAGATGCTTACTTGCATAAAATAGAGAAAGAAAAGATCAACGAATTGGGCTTATTATTAAAAAAAAAAACTTGAAAAAGAACAAATTAAAAACCCTCAATTAAATACCAAATTGGAAATTCTAAAAAATAAAAGGGGAAATTAATAAAATTGAAAATAGGAAAACTATTGAATTAATAAATAAAACTAAGAGTTGGCATTATGAAAAAACCAACAAAATAGATAAGCCCTTAGTTAATTTGATAAGAAAAAGAAAAGAGAAAAATCAAATTGTTAGTCTCAAGAATGATAAGGGAGAACTTTCCTCCAATGAAGAGGAAATTAGAGCAATAATTAGGAGTTATTTTGCCCAACTTTATGCCAGTAAGTTTGATAATCTAAATGAAATGGAGGAATATCTACAAAAATATAGATTGCCCAGGTTAACAGATGAGGAAATAAATTATTTAAATAGCCCTGTATTAGAAAAAGAAATAGAAAAAGCTATTAACCAACTCCCTAAGAAAAAATCTCCAGGGCCAGATGGATTTACATATGAAGTCTATCAAACATTAAAAGAACAATTAATTCCAATACTATATAAAGTATTTGAAAGAATAGGGAAAGAAGGTATACTACCAAATTCCTTCTGTGATACAGATATGATGCTGATAGCTAAATCAAGTAGAGTGAAAACAGAGAAGGAAAATTATAGACCAATTTCCCTAATGAATATTGATGCAAAAATTTTAAGTAAGATATTAGCAATGAGATTACAGAAAGTCATCCTGAGAATAGTACACTATGACCAAGTGGGACTTATACCAGGAATGCAGGGCTGGTTCAATATTAGGAAAACTATCAGCATAATTAATGATATTAATAACCAAACTAACAAAAAACATATGATTATCTCAATCGATGCAGAAAAAGCATTCAATAAAATCCAATACCCATTCCTATTAAAAACACTAGAGAATATAGGAATAAATGGGCTTTTCCTAAAAATGATTAGTAGCATCTACTTAAAACCATCAGCAAGCATCATATGTAATGGAGACAAATTAAAACCATTTCCAATAAGATCAGGAGTGAAACAAGGCTGCCCACTGTCACCATCACTATTTAATATTGTATTAGAAATGTTAGCTTTGGCAATAAGATAAGAAAAAGAGATAAAAGGAATTAAAATAAGTAATGAAGAAACCAAATTATCACTCTTTGCAGATGACATGATGGTGTCTTAGAGAACCCTAGAGACTCAACTAAAAAAACTACTAGAAACAATTCACAACTTTAGCAAAGTTGCAGGATACAAAATAAATCCACATAAATCATCAGCATTTTTATATATTACCAACAAAGTTCAGCAGCAAGAGATACAAAAAGAAATTCCATTCAAAATAACAGTTGATAGTATAAAATATTTGGGAATCTATCTGCCAAGGAAAAGTCGGGAACTATACGAACTAAACTACAAAACACTTTCCACACAAATAAAGTCAGACTTAGTCAATGGGTAGGCCAAGTGAAGATAATAAAAATGACAATACTACCCAAACTAATTTACTTATTTGGTGCCATATCAATCAAACTCCCAAGAAATTATTTTACAGATCTAGAAAAAAATAGTAGCAAAGTTCATTTGGAAGAAGAAAAGGTCAAGAATTTCAAGGGAATTAATGAAAAAAAAAGGCTGATGAAAGTGGACTTGCTGTACCAGATATAAAACTATATTATAAAGCAGCAATCGTCAAAACCATTTGATACTGGCTAAGAAACAAAATAGTCTATCAGTGGCATAGAATAGGATCACAGGACAAACTAGGCAAGAACTACAGCAATTTAGTGTTTGATAAACCCAAAGACCCCAGCTTTTGGGATAAGTACTCACTATTCGACAAAAACTGCTGGGAAAATTGGAAACTAGTGTGGAAGAAATTAGGGCCTGACCCACATCTAACACCACATACCAAGATAAGATCTAAATGGGTTCATAATTTAGATATAAAGAGTGATAAAAGCAAATAAGAGGAACATAAGATAGTTTACCTCTCAGACCTGTGGAGATGGAATAAATTTATGTCTAAAGAACTAGCACTCTTAATTGAACACCAGATAGAAAATTCTGACTATATTAAGTTAAAAAGTTTTTGTACAAACAAAACTAATGCAGACAAGATTAGGAGGGAAGCATCGAATTGGGAAATCATCTTTACATTTAATGGTTCTTATAAAGGCCTCATTTCTAAAATATATAGAGAATTGTCTCATATTTATAAGAATTCAAGCCACTCTCCAATAGATAAATGGTCAAAGGATATGAACAATTTTCAGATGATGAAATTGAAACCATTTCTAGTCATATGAAAAGTTGCTCCAAATCATTATTGATCAGAGAAATGCAAATTGGGACAACTCTAAGATACCATTACACACCTGTCAGATTGGCTAAAATGACAGGAAAAGATAATGACAAATGTTGGAGGGGATGTGGGAAAACTGGGACACTGATACATTGTTGGTGGAACTGTGAACAGATCCAACCATTCTGAAGAGCAATTTGGAACTACACCCAAAAAGTTATCAAACTGTGCATACCCTTTGACCCAGCAGTGTTTCTATTGGACTTATATCCCAAAGATCTTAAAGGAAGGAAAGGGTCCCACATGTGCAAGAATGTTTGTGGCAGCCCTTTTTGTAGTGGCTAGAAATTGGAAACTGAATGGATGCCCATCAATTGGAGAATGACTGAATAAATTATGGTATATGAATGTTATAGAATATTGTTGTTCTGTAGGAAACGACCAGCAGGATGATTTCAGAGAGGCCTGGAGAGACTTGCATGAGCTGATGCTGAGAGAAATGAGCAGAACCAGGAGGTCATTGTACACGGCAACAACAAGACTATATGATGATCAATTCTGATGGACATGGCTCTCTTCAACAATGAAATGCTTCAAACCAGTTCCAACTGGTCAGTGAAGAAGGACATATACACCCAGAGAGAGGGATATGAAATGTGGACCATAACATAACATTTTCATGCTCTCTTGATGTTTGCTTGCATTGTGTTTCCTTTCTCAGATTATTTTCTTGTAGACATGATTTTTCTTGCACAGCAAGATAAGTGTGGAAATATGTATACACATATTTGATTTGTCAAGTATTTTAACATAATTAACATGTAGTAGACTTCCTGCCATCTAGGGAAGGGGTGGGGATTTGGGGGGGGGAAATTTGTAACAGAAAACTTTGTAAGGGTCAATGTTGAAGAATTACCCATACATATGTTTTGCAAATAAAAAGCTTTAATAATTAAAAAAAAAAAAGACCAAAGTCTCCCATTTCATCCAGGGTCATTTCCAGTTGTCTTGATCTATATCTTGGATGGCTCGATGGGGGGGGGGAGGGAAAGGGAGACAAGTGGCCTTGCATAGACTTCTCTCACTTAAATCCAACTCACTTGCACATCATTTCATCATCTTCCTGATATCATGGTCCTCTTCAAGAATGAAGGACAAACAACAACTCTTTGGTGTACCCCAATCTGCATTGCTTCTTCAATTTCTGTTTGGAGCTTGCTTAGATAATAAAAGTCTGCTATGACAATCAATTCTGATGAACATGACTTTTTCCAACAATGAGATGTTTGAGGCCATTTCCAATGATATTGTGATGAAGAGAAACATCTACACTCAGAGAGAGGAATGTGGGAAGATTCTGAAGGTCACCTGGCAAGATAAGGTGCTATAAGACTAAACCACCAAGCATTCAAACTTTATTATAGAGAATACAGTGCCAATAGACTGGCCACATTGTTCAAATGCTAAATGTACATTTATCTAAAAAAAACTATTCTTATGGAGAACTCACCCAAGAATGACACTCACGTGCTACTCAGAAGAAGTGGTATAAGGACACTCATGATCTCCGAAGAACTTTGGAATTGATTACATGACATGGGAGACACTAGCAAAGGATCCCCAGCATGGTGTGCCCACATCAAAGAAGGCATTGTGCTCTATTTGAAGCAGAAGTGCAGGAGCTCAAAAAAAATGTGAAATACACAAATTTACAGAGATATCCACTCCAAATGTTCATATGGGCTATTTGTGCCCAATGTGTGGTAGTTTTTTGAGCTTATATAGGAGTGATTGATCACAGTCAAACACATTGTACCTTGACTCCAACTTAGTGATGTCATCTAGGTTCTCTTCAAAAATAAAGGGCAACAACCAAACTTCCTCTACCAATCTATTCCCAAGGCCTGATAAATTTATCTATAAAATGTCATTCAAATCTATGCCTTTCCATTTTTACTGTTACCATTTTTATACTTCAGCTAATATTCTTATGATCCTTCCCCTGAACTAGTCAATGTTTTGCAATCAGTCTTCTGGATTGCAATCTCTTCCCTCTACAATTCACTCATGGAAAAAATAATCTTTGATGTATGAATAATCCATCCCCCTACACAAAAATCTTTAGTTACTTAAAAATTCTGACTTGAATAGAGACTATAAGCTTATTCTAGTATAGCTTCCCTCTACTCCTGAACCTTCTCTCATCTCTGCCCCCATAATATTTTACTTATAATTGTTTCCTCATTTGGGTTCTGTTTTGGAGTCATGATTTCTAAAAGAAATCACTGTCATTTCACAGATTTCTCTTTTACATATTTTATGAAGACAAACAAAAGAGGATTCTTTTAATCTATATTCTTTAGTTTTTCAAAATACTCTCTTATGGGTCCCAAATTCTTACAATACATTCCACCTGGGCAATTGATTCAGTAACCTAGGCAGAATGTACAATCACTGATTCAGAGTCTACAGAGAACTTAGAAATCATCTACCCCTCCCCAACTAACTTTGAAAGATGAGAAAACAAACTTAAAAGATATAAGGATTTATGGAGGTCATATAGTCAAATGACAAGCAAATTCTTCTAGCCCATAAGGTCATATTGAGTAACAACCTATCCTAGACATTATTCCATTTCTCATTTTGTAGGTGAGGAGCCAGGGACCCAAAGAGGAATAGGGACTTGCCTAGATTCACACAGGAACTAAGTAGAGCCAGATTTTTAGTTTAGGTAGTACTTTTCTGGTAAATGTTTGACCAGTAGTCTGGTGGTCAGGGGAACATCTTGATGGCACACTTTTAAGTTTAATCTGCATTTATTAGCATTTTCTCTGTTGCTTTCTTAAATCTAGACAATCAACAATAAAACAACAAATCAAGCCCTGATTTCTAGGGTTTGCCAATTTCTGGGATATAAATATTCATACTGAAAACTTAACAATTGGCTCTTTTAAGTTGGTAAGAGCTGACTTCAGCATACCCCTTAATTGAGATCATTTTCCATTTTCTCAATGCTTTCTCCATGACTCAGAAACCTATTGATTCTTTAGCAGCAGATGAAGATATTATACTAATCACTGACATTTTGGGAAAACCCTGGAAATTTGAATAAAACTTCTTTAACTCATTTGGAGTTGTGTTCAAGTATTTTAATCAGGTCTAGAATTAAGAAAAATTCTGATGTGATTCGAATTTTCAATGGAAGAGCTATTAAAGAGAACACAGGTAAGCAATGGAAAAATAGTGGTAGCTGGGTGGTGCAGCCTCTAAATTGCTACAGCCAGGAAGACCTGAGTTCAAACCCAGCCCCAAACAGTGCCTGACTATGTGACCCTGAACAAGTCATTTAACTTCTCAGTTTCTTCATCTGTGAAATGAAGATAACAATACTAACCACTTCAGAGGGAGGTTGTGAGTACAAAATGAGTTAATATATGGAAAGTGCTATTTAAGTGCTAACTATTATTATAATGTTTGATGAAAGAGTTTATGAATCTTTTTACATGATGAAGGGGCAATTGCATAAGCCAAATGCTTGGTTTTAATTATTATGTGGGCCAGACTATTCTCCACTATTCTCCACTAATTACCTTTCTATATAGAGATCATATTATTTACTTTCCATATGCCAATTTGGAAAATCTCTCTACTTTAGACTGGTAGTCAAGTAGTTTATATGTCAGAGGCTGCAATAGCTGGTCTTAAATGATTAAGGCTTTTAAAGCTCAAAATGATGACTTAATCTCAACCCCCCACTCTCAATATTTTTTGTTTTAACTCTTTGCATTTATATAATATGAACAATGTGGGGCAACACAAAAAAAATGACAGGAAAAAATGTACTTTGAAACTTCCTTAAAACTCTAGAAAGGGAGCATGTGGATATATTAATTATTCAAAAAGGGAAAGTGATAGTGATTTGAATAATAAATAGAATTTATATTGTACCTGCTATATGTCAAGCAATATGCTAAGGACTTTATTTTTATTTGAGCCTCAAAACCATCCTAAGAGATAAATGCTATTATTATCCTCATTTTACAGATGGGAAAACTGATGCATAAGTGGTTAAGTGACTTACTTGAAGTCACACAGCTAATAAGTATCTGAGGTTTAATTTGAACAATGCATTTCCCAACTACTTAGATTGGCTGCCTATCATGCATTACACCAACTAGAGAGATATCTTAGTTCCTTTTTGGTACATATGTGGTTTCTCTTCCAAAAGGATTGCTGTATCCTGAATAACTACTGGAAGGCAGTTTATAAATATGCTACTCTAATCTCCATGACCAATAGCTTTAATCAGCAATGCTAAGCAGCTGAAACACAATGCTGCCTGATTTTGAATTTTAGGTAGTAGATATACAACCAGTCAATAAACATTTAAATTTTCTAGTATGCATCTGGTATTGTGCTAAGTACAAAGAAAGGTAAAATGTTATCCCTGCTTATAAGAAGTTCATAGTCTAATGGAAAAGAAAAGGCAAACATATACAAACTACATACAGACAAATTAGGATAATGAAGGGAGGAAAAGCACTAGAACTATAGGGGATCACAAAAAAGCTTCCTATAGAAAGTGAAATTTTAGCTGGGATTTGAAGCTAGGAAGAAATGAGAAGAGAAAGGATTCCACATATGGTAGACAGTCAGTGAAAGTGACCAGAAATGGGAAATGGAATATTATATGCAAGGAATAAGAAGGCTATCTGGATTATCAAGTTGTTGGAAGAGATGGCAGGAAGGAGTGGTGGTGGAAGCTGTAGGAAGACTGGAATGATAAGGGGTAACCAAATTATGAAGGACTTAGAATGCTAAATAGAATGTAATATTTGATCCTGGAGGTGATAGAGAACTTGAATAAACTAGAAGTTATTGAGTAATGAAGTGACATAGTCAGACCTTTGCTTTAAGAAACTCATTTTGGCAACTGAGTGGAAGATGAACCAGAATGGAAAGAAATTAGGCAGGGGCATTAGTCATCAGGCTATATAGTCCAGAAATATAATGGTCCAGAAATGAGCTGATGAGGGTCTGTATCAGTTGTAGCAGTGTTAGAGAAAAAAAAGTGGAATATTACAAAAACTGAAAGGATTTGGCAACAGACTAGATAGGGAGTGGAGTGAGATAGTGAAAGAGAAGTCAGAGTTGATTCTAGTTTGGAAGACTAGGCAGTACAGCCGCTGTTGATAAGGTACTTTGACAGTAATAGGAGAGATGGGAAGAGAGGAAAGTTACAGGGGAAAATGAATGAATTTAATTTTCTATATGTTAACATGTACAAAGGAGATTAAAAGGAAATAGAAGAACTTATTGTAGATTGTCTTCTCAAAAAATTTATATACAAAAGAGAAGAGAGATATAAGATGATAGTGGGTGGGCATAAATGGCTTAAGTGAGAATTTGGAGGGGGAGAGACATTAGAAAGTTTATAGGCAGGAGGGAATCAGCCAACAGATAAGGAGAGATTGAAGATAATTGAAAGTATGAGGGGCATAGAAGAAGCATTCTGCTGGAGAAGAGGGAATGTTGTGACATCACTTGTGCACATAGAGACTTTTGCCTTAGCAAAGAAATGAACCACTTCATCATGTGAGACAAGGAAAAAGAGGTAATGATGGCAAAAGCATCTGGGAGAAATTAATTGATGATAAGTGTGGATGAAGAAGAATAAATATAATATGAAATGTCGCTCAAAATTTTGCAAACCTGAAATCTGTGACTTTTGAATGTTCATTCTCCATGTGGAAACTTCTCTATCCTTAACACACACACACACATACACACATATATAGAACACAGCTATTCAACACATTTTGGCCTCAGAGCTTATGAATGAAACAATAGTGAAAGGGAAAAGGTTGAGTATTTTTATGTGGAGTAGTCCACCTCCAATCATCTCCCCAAATATGGCCCAACTTGCTTGCTTATTTCCTTGTAGAAAAAAATATTCTGAACTACTCTATACTGGTGGATAGTTTAAAAAAGGGGGTGGGGAATAACAGAATGGGAGGAGATGGGTCCAGGATCTCACTCTGGATCTTGGACTATATCAAGGGCAAGCACAGTAAAATAAGCAATAGTCTTCCTCCAACTCACCATCTTTGCAGAAGTTGCAAAAGTGGTCAGATTTCTCTGCTATAGGATCTGACTCACCTACATAGTGCCATTCTATGCTGTCCCAATCCCTGGCTTATAAAATCTGTTACTACACCAGTTTGTAGCCACCCCAGCTAATAGACCCATTCCCACTACTTTATGGAAGTTTTACCACCTTTGTCCAAGTGCAATAGCAGCTTCTTGTTTCCCATGTCCATTTGGCAACCAATATGATTACATCCTTTTTAAAAACAGAAAAAGGACAGAGGCAACCAATTCTGGATGCCAGCTTCCTGATCCTTCTCAAGGATCCTTAATCCTTTTGTAAGCATTATTTCCCAGAGAGTGTTATAGTGTCAATTCTCCAGGCTCCTTTCTCCCCAATCATCATTGTCTCCTACTCAGAAGTAAATAATTCTAAAGAGATAAGAGGGCATGGTACAGACACAGTAGCAAAATATTGGTAAAGGTAGAGAGCCAGATAAATCCCCTCAGAAATTATTGCAGAGCCATAGAGTCAGCAAATCGATTTATCCAGCCATTATTGCTGCTTTGGGACAAAGCTGATGACAGTTATAAGGCGAGGGTGGTGGTAACATTTTTGCCTTGACCTTTCCAGATACAGCTCTCAATTCTTGGTATTGAGCAGCTCCCCTAAGGATCTGGCAATGAGGCTTGGTTGGAAACAGAATAGGTCTGTTCCTAGTAATATTTCTGGCCTTGCAAAATCTGAACATGAACCCACCCTCAGTCTCATTTGACATCCAGAATTTGTGAAACTTCTTTTCCTCTTTGTTCCTATATGATTTTGTTCTTTCTATTGCTTTTTCTTCTAAAACAGAATAGCTTATTTTAGAAAAAAATATTCTTTTTAAAGAGTTTTCTCAAGTATTTCTGGGGAAATTTCAATGAATGCAAAGTTAAAAGAGAATCATAAAATTTCTATCATGGCTGTGATGCACCAGAAGAAAAGTATATAGTTAATCTCTGAATTAAGAAAGCTCCCCAGGAACTTTTTACAGAAAGTTTACATTTAGCTTTGCAGATTTGATTGAAACAAAAATACTGAAGATCAATTCAATTTCAGCAAACATATAATGAGCACGTTATATATGCAGGACACATATTATGAATCTGGAAGGCTGATCTGGAAGATTGCCTTCTTATCTCCATGGCTAATCCTAGGATGTTTCAATTTATGGATTCTCTGCCTAAGGGAGCTCCCAGAGTTTATATAGCTAGTACCAGTTAGTACAAATAATTAATCCACTGCTGTGGCTACAAGTATTCAAATTCATATTATTTGAAATTATAATTATGTAAACTGTGATAATCTGTTTCAGTCTAACAGAAATAGACAGTGCAAATTTGAATAATATGACCACTTCAGGGAATCCATTATTTGCACTAATTGAGACTGAGCTGTACTTACATACCTATACTCAAATTATTTTTTAAAAAAATAGAGCTTAGTATGTAAAAGGAATTTAGATTTTAAACTATACCAGATAAAATAAGTTGTTTAGTGGACTGGAATCCTTAAAACATTCATTTGAAAAGTTTGCAATTTGCTCACTCAGATCAGTTATGATTTCTTTTATTACTCTTCTTTAAATTTCTTTGATTTAAAAGTACTCTTCTACCAATTAATCATGATTTTTATTTCAGAGTTTTGAATGGTTCCCATATGACCTGTTTTCTTCTCATTATTACTGTTTGGATGTCACTTTTTAAAAGTGGAAGCTCAGAATTTTAAAACTCTTAAAGATAAATTTGATTAGGACATCATTTGCATGAGAGAATATCCATCTCCATACTCTGCTTTATAGTGTGAGCTTATCACCATTTTTTTGTGTTCCATATCAAATAATGTGCTTTGGAATTGGAATAACAAAATGAACAGAATATTTGCATGACTCTGCTTGTAATTCTGTTTATTTTTCTTTTCATTTGGTCTAGTAATTTGATTTCATTGGTGTAGAAAATTTTTGTGAGGACACTTAGTGATTAAGTAATTTAACCAGATCAATCAATCAGCATGGGTCCTAGATCGATCTTTATATGAATCCAGGTCTTCATGACTCCTTTGTCAACTTTCTATAGACCATGCCATATGACCCCTCCTAATTTAAAAGTTACAAAAGCAGTTAGCTGGTGCAGGAGTCAGGAAAACTCATCTTCCCAAGTTCAAATTGACTTCAGACACTTATTATCTATGTGACCCTGGGCAAGTCTTTTTTTTTTTTTTTTTTGCTTTTTGCTGAGGCAATTGGGGTTAAGTGACTTGCCCAGGGTCACACAGCTAGGGAATGTTAAGTGTCTGAGACCAGATTTGAACTCAGGTCCTCCTGACTTCAGGGCTGGTGCTCTATCCACTGCGCCACCTAGCTGCCCCCTGGGCAAGTCTTTTAACCCTGCTTGTCTCAGTTTCCTTATCTGTAAAGTGAGTCAGAGAAGGAAATGGCAAACTAATCTAGTATCTTTGCCAAGAAAACCTCAAATTGAATGATGAAGAGTTGGACACAAGTGAAAAATGACTAAACAATAAGAAGATAATAGTATTGCTTCCCAAATCTAGTATTTCTTAATATACTCATTATATGCTCCTTTGTTCTGTCTGTAGTATTCAATTAAACAAGTTTACAAAATTCTGTGTGTGAAGCAATGTACTTGGGGCTGGGATTACAAAGACAACGAAAAAATTCTTTGTTCTTTAGAAGACTACATTGTACTGGAATACAACATTTATGCTATTAGCAAGACTATTTAGTCAATAAGATCTTGGAGTCATTTTGTCTTTGTACTGATTGCAAGACCTGGAAAATTTTATTACAATTTAAATATGAATTGAGAATTGAGAATTTTTAACAGCCAAAGCCAGTCCTCCTTTGATGCTATGTTTTTCAAAAAAAATTCAATTTATGAAGTTTTTAACCAAAGCTAACCTAAAACAAATTCTGAAGTGGACATTATTTGTCCTGGTGCTCCTTGTCATTCCTCTTTTCCGCCCTCTTCCTACTTAAAAAAAATTCTTATATTTTCTTTCTTCCTTTCACATGCCTAGTATTCATTTTCTTTTGCTTTTCCCCATCAAAACCACACACACAAAAAAAATTGAGAATGATTTATACTTTGCCATAAATTTGTAATTAGATCCTAATCAATAGGAACTACTTTCTCAGGCAGGTACAGGTATGATTTCTGATGATTTCAGTCTCTTTACTCCATGGTTAAGAGGGAACTTTTTCTGAAACACTAATATATTTTTGGAGGAGTTGTGAACTTATCCAACCATTCTGGAGAGTAATTTGGAAATAAGCACAAAGGGTTATCAAACTGTGCATGCCCTTTGATCCATCAGTGTCCCTCCTGGTCCTGTATCCCAAAGAGATCATAAAAAAGGGAAAAGAACCCACATGTACAAAAATGTTTGTTGGCAGCCCTTTTTGTAGCAGCAAGGAACTGGAAATTGAGTGGATGCCTGTCAGCTGGAGAATGGCTGAATAAGTTATGGTATATGAATGTTATGGAATAGTATTGTTCTATAAGAAACTGATGCTAAGTGAAGTAAATAGAACTAAGAAAACATTGTACATAGCAACAAGATTATGGGATGATCAATTCTGATGGACCTGGCTCTTTTCAACAGCAAAGTGATTCAGGCCAGTTCCAATAGAATTGTGATGGAGAGAACCATCTACATCCAGAAAGAGGATTATGGGGACTGAATGTGAAACACAACATAGTATTTTCACTTTTTTGTTCTTTTCTTGCTTTTTTATTTTCTTTCTCATTTTTTTGATCTGATTTTTCTTGTGCATCATGATAATGGTGGAAATATGTATAGAAGAATTGCACATGTTTAATATATATTAGATTATTTGCTTCGAGGGGAGGGAGTGGGAAGAAGGGTGGGAGAAAAATTTGGAAC
Source organism: Myrmecobius fasciatus (assembly GCA_023553655.1). Classification (NCBI taxonomy): domain Eukaryota; kingdom Metazoa; phylum Chordata; class Mammalia; order Dasyuromorphia; family Myrmecobiidae; genus Myrmecobius; species Myrmecobius fasciatus. Next base: position 254,165 of record JAJPUD010002736.1, read on the forward strand.
ACAAATCTTTGCAAGGGTTAATGTTAAAAACTATCTTTGCATATATATTGAAAATAAAAAAGCTATCATTTAAAGAAAAAAAGGGATGTTTTTAACCTAGCTGCTGAAACAGGACTGAAAAGCAGACAAAAGTTCCCCACAAGAGTAACTTTACCTCTTTCCACCTTGGTTGTGATTAAATGAAGTCTTTGGGTGAAGAGACACATCTTGGACCTTAATGTCCTCACCCAGAGCCACACATGTCTGTGAATATGGGGTTCTGTTATTTTCCTCTTTGCATATGTTCTTTCTAAATCTTAGATGAAGGGACATTGACTAAGCTGTGACTGTGAGCTTTGAAAGGAGTGTAAGCTATCCCAGAGTTCCAGGAAATAAAGTCTATGACAGATGTCTCTTCTAAGGAATGAAATACTAAGCAATCTACTTGTCTTTGTGTAAAAATGAATTTAAAGTAGTAAAAAAGAGTGACAGCAGCTCATCCATCAACTATGTCATATTCAGAGAAAAAAACTCAGTGGGGTGAATGCTATGTAGAAATTGCTTTAATGTTCAACCCTTTCTCCCCACAAATTGAGATGGCACAAGAGAGATTATGTCTCTGATTTGGGGGGTATAGTTATACCTCTTGCTATATTTTCTCAGTAATCTACCTTTGTAAAATTTTGATCTCTTTGTAAAAATTGATATTAATTATATTGAGGATGCTAATCAGTGATATTGATAATATAAAGAAGATACTAAATGTACCTGGCAATTAACATTGGGTGAAAACATACTGGAACAGGGGCTCAACTTAACATAAAAGAATAGCCTTATGAGTAATCTTAGATCTCTGAGGGGGTGCTGTAATCTTGCTTTAGGGACTCAATTTATTAGTGCAAATAGAAATTAGGATAAAGGCTCACAGCATACACAAAGTAAAATTTAAAGCTTTATCACTATTTTAGAATGGAATGTTTTATCACTTTTTTAGGAATTTCAAGCACTGTATTTGAGGGCAAATACTTTTTAATGGAACTTCCCCAAATCCAGGAAATAAAAGCAATCTATTGAATGAACCTGCTTCTAGTTAAAGAATTTGGCCAGGCTTCTAAGAATTTCCCCTACTGCTTATAATAACTCACAACACTCAAGGGCTCACTCTTCTTTGGCAGTTAATTATGAGCCAGTTGCCAGTTGTAAATCATATCCCAAAATGAGGACAAGCAGCTTGTGCTTTCATAGGATCAACAAATATCAGAAGTGGGTTATTAAAGCTCATCTAAAATATTGTGGTGGGAAGAACGATGGATTTGACATCAGAGGACTTCAGTTCAATTTCTGACTTGAGTGATGATGGCAGGAGTGGAGACAATAAGATGTGGAAATTGTTCAGAATCATTTTGATTACCCCCTCTGGGTGCTCTGCAGATTATCAGTTTCTTGCCTGAAATGTGTTGTACAAAATGGGACATATTAAGTCAGGAGTGCTTTGACCAGAACAGAATATATTGATCTTTGATATTGCTTCTCTTAATGAAACCTAAGAGGGTCTTAGTTTTCTTGACTCCCAGATTATACTGTTAATCTGTATTAGTTTTTCTAACTGCCAAACAAAGGTTAGCAAACTAAATTTCAGGGACAAATCATGCATGATGACTATCTTTATGTGATCTATGCACTAAGAATTTTTAAAAACATTTTTACATAAAGTTTTATTGTGTTTAAAAATGTAAAAATCATTCTTTGCTAAAGATATAAAGGAACAGGGCTGGATTTGCCTCTAAGGCTATAGAGTAATCTTGTTTTAAAACAAAAGGTTTTTGTTTTTGTTTTTTTTCAAATAAACTGTGGTTTAGCCACATCTTCCCCAACCCATACTTGTAAAGTTGATTTTCTTGAACACATGCAAAATTTTATATTTATCTGTCAAAATCTATATTAAACATGTTTGATATTCCTTCAGTTCTTTTGCCATTTATAACTATGATAAACATACCACCACTGATTGCCATGATCCAAGTCATTGATAAAAATACCAGCTTTCTGCTCTTTCCCCAAAGGTCCTAGTGCAAACCCATACTTCACAGAGAGGTATGTAATGTAATATCAGATCTCAAAGGTTCCATTCTCAGGCTCTCATTCTCCCAAATGATCATAACCTCAAGCCCAGAGATAATAATTCTAAAAGAGCTGAGAACATGGTGTAGACATAGTGAAGAAAGATCAGGAAGCTGGCAACCAGAACTGATTTCTTTAGTCTCTCTTCCATTATTTTCAAATATCTTGCTGCACAAGAAAAATAAAATCAAAAAGGAAAAAAAATGAGAAAAAAATAAAATGCAAGCAAACAACAAAAAGAGTGAAAATGCTGTGTTGTGATTCACACTCAGAACTGATTTCTTTAGTCTCCCTTCCATTATTTTCAATTATCTTGCTGCACAAGAAAAATAAAATCAAAAAGGAAAAAAAAATGAGAAAAAATAAAATGCAAGCAAACAACAAAAAGAGTGAAAATGCTGTGTTATGATTCACACTTAGTTTCCACAGTCCTCTCTCTGGGTATAGATGGCTCTCTTCATCTCAAGATCATTAGAATTGGCCTGAATCATCTCATTGTTGAAAAGAGCCATGAATGACTATTCTTTTAATATGGCTATTTTACTAGATTCCAAATCCCATTGACTACTTTCATGTTTGAATCTCATCTTATATATAAATATAGTATGAGAGACTTTGTCAAATGTGGTATAAAATCTATGTAAACTATATTTATACCATTAGTCTGAGCAACCAATGCTAATAACCCTGTACAAAAAAAGAAGAAGATGGTGTTAGTGTGGTATAATCTATTCCTGATAAAACCATACTGGTTCTTTGTTATCTCTGTATCCTTTCTGAATCATTTATTCATCAGCATTTATGAAGCATCTCCTTTGTGCCAGGCACAGGTATTAGGTGTTGGGAATATAAAAATAAGAAGAAAACCCTTAAGAAGCTTATAGTCTATTAATATTCCTTTTAAAATACTGTTTTAGATTTAACTAAAAATCAAAGTCCAGTGTTCTGGACTACTATTGTAGATTCTATTCTCTTTCTGTTTCTTGAAAAGGGCAATATTTGATCTTCCTTAATCCTGTAAAACTCCTTTCATTATCTATAAATCTTTTCAAGATAATAGCCAGTAGTACAGCAACCACTTTTGCCTATTCTCTCAGTCCTGAAGAATATTATTCACTTGGCTCTGTTAAGTAGAATTCTTCAAGGTCAGCTAAGTGTTCTCTTGAAATCTTTTGTGTCTTCTTTACCCTTAAATGAACCAACCAGGATGTATTGATTAAGCCTCTTCTCTGTGGCTGAGGATAGAAAGACAAATATGAAATAGTCCCATTTATCCTTCAAGAGCACAGAGAGTGAGGAGGGTTGGAGGAAAAAAAGAGCAATGCTAAGACCCTTGTAACTAACTAGGTTGTCACTCCATCCTACAGATGAAAATTTTCTTTTTAAATGTTTATCTGCATTAAAGTTCAGTCACAGACAACTCTTTGTGACCCTATCTGGGGTTGTCATTTCCTTTTCCAGCTTATTAGAGTCATATAGTTAGTGTCTGAGGCTGAATTTGAAATTAAGTACTCCTGACTCCAGTCTATCTAGTGTGCCAGCTAACTGTCCCTTTATCTGTGAGTTTATATTATTTAATACTGCAAGTTAAGTAAGAGTTATTTGCTATAATGTGGTTCCATGTTCTTGAATGCAAAGTTCAAAAGAGAGGCACTTATCCTTTAGATTTTTCTCTCTTCAGCAGAAATTTGGGATAGAATCTAGACCTGAGAGAATATAAAAATCAATTTTCTTCTTGAATATAAATGAAGAATATGTGTATACTGTTTTCTGAAAGTCTTGATCATGAAGAAGACAGAAAGGAAATGATATCTTTTAAGAAGCTGTTATCACTTTTATGAGCAATTTAAGGTCTGTAAAATTCTACATATTTACCTCATTTGATTCTCATAACAACCCTGTGAGAAATTAATAACCCCATTTTCCAGATAAAGAAAATAAGACAGGTAAAGGTTAAGTGACTTCCTTCAAATCACAAAATTAGAAAATGTCTAAGGTCATCTTTCAGCTCAGATTTTCTTAATGTTCAGTCCAAAGTTCTTACCTAAGGTATTACTTACTTACCTGTCTAATGAAGTTGATTTTTGAGAGAAACTGAGTAGTACAGTACTGTGATTTCAGAGGTAAAGAGAAGATGGTTGGAATTATAGTTTGAGATGACTTGGGGTGGCATTTCTCACAGCAAAAATACTGTGATTATTTATGTGTTATGTTATCATTGCTTACATTGTCAATCAACTGTATGGCCAGGACTTTTAATATTTGAATAAAAGGGATTAGTGGATTTTATACATAAGCAATCACTTATGGAAAAAGAGATTTCTTCAGTTTATTAAATAAATAATATTTAATGAATTATGGGTAGGGTCAAAATAATAAAAAGATGATATAATTTGTTGATTATTAAGAAAACATCAAAAATACACCTGGACTATTTTAGAGATCAAGAGAACAAAATTGAATATACGCCAAAGTCAAAGAGTGAGAGGTAGGTGATCCAAAGGAGAATGTGGCCAGTCCCAGGAACCTTAAACTTGCTCTACACACACACACACACACACACACACACACACACACACACACACACACACACACGGGAAACTTCACTCTGAAGATGATATTGGTCTACTTTATTAAGCCCCATAGTAATACTATGCCTCCTTATTGAGATATGTGATTATGCAAAAAATTCTTATAACATCTATTCAGTAGAGAAAAAAATCAAAAGGATAAAAACGTCTATCATTCAATCTATGACAAGAAATAATATGGTTATTCCATTAAATTAATCTTCAGGTATATGCAACTACAGGTACTACAATTAAATGATAGTTGGACCCAGAATTGAATAGCAGAAAGAGAAAGTATTATATTGTATTTGGAAGTTTGTGCAGCACTTTCAATGGGGCTGAGCTATTTATTCCCTATCATCAAGATTCAATTCTTTTACATAAAATTTCTTTCTAAGAAACTGTAATTTTGAATCTCTTAACACTACAATCTATAGGGAATCAAAACTGATAGGAGCTGGCCAAAGTGGGGTGAAGCATATTTCCAACAATGTAAGAAGTGAAATATGAAAATACAATTGAAGAATTATATAATAAGAAGGGAAGTAGACCAGCCAAATAGCAAAAGGAAGGGATACTAGTGAATAGCCCAAATACTACATCTTCCCTTCCCCCAATATAAAAAGATCTGGAGGGATATACCAGAAGATTGCACAGATTCCCAATGGAAGATCTATGGGAGAGTATGGACAAGAATTACAGAGGAAAAAAAGACGTAGATGGATCTGTACCTATGGAAGGAGAGAATATTCACATCCATGAGATCACACATACATTGAAGTATTGTGACCAATGCTGAAATTGTTCTGAGAAAACAATTTAATACTTTGGCACTTCTACAGAGAAAACCATTCTGAGGTCTTCTTATAGTTTCTCCTCAAGCACCTTGTCATTTTTACATCTTTGTTTGTGTAACTGTTTCTTCTATTTCATTCTCCATTTTACAAGGAATTGTCTCAGACAAATTCCTATATTGCAGGTACTCAACACTCCCATAGAATACCACTGAAGAAATCAGTACCCCAAGCAGAATATATAACTTGATGTTGACACACAAATATGTGCTGTATCCAAAAGCAATGACAAATCCAAGGGACTCCCAAAGGCGGTAATTGGCAAAAGCAGCCTCCTTGTTGTTCACAAATAGAACCCCATAGAGCGCTGCAAAGAAAAAGAAAGAAATGATAAATTTGTTCTGAAACCATGTTGTTGTTTTTTTTTTTTTATTTATTTCTGAGACTAGGAACCCACACATCGATGTTCCCCAAATATTCTCATCAAAATGTATTAGTTTTTTAAGTAACTCTTCCATTTTCATACTAGAGCTAAAAAAAATTGCTGGTCAAGTTGATTTTTCTATATTTTTCTATATTTCTTGTTAACTCATTATTATTTGGGCTAAATATCAAAAGCAAGGACAAGCAAAAGAAGCAGTAATAACAATTAGCAATACATTCACAGATGTAGATGTGATTCAAGAATCACCCACACGTGTTCTAATTCCATATTTAAGAACTTTGAATTTCCAATATCTGATTGTAATTTCTTATTTTTGCATCTTTTCTATGCTTTATGATCCAGCATCCTGGCCCTTAGCAGTTGTTTTAATTGCTGCCCTTCAAAAAAAAGTTATATTCTAAGACAATGTCTCATCTTCCTTAAAAGATTGCTATCTGTGCTAGCTGCTCATTTAGGATAAAGGGAATAAATATATTTTCCTTACTTGTGAGAAATCACAAAGAAAGTCTTCTCTGGGAGAAAAAAGAGTGATTATTAAGCTTGGGGCTCTTATTACTTTGCCAAACGCAAGTCTGTTTTGAAAGCAAGAAATTAAATTCCCATTTAACCCAGACAGAAAGAGGTTGGTTGACTAAGAGCTAGTAAACTTGGGAAATCAGTTTCATGAAAAAGGAAGCACTAAGAACATAACTTATTTTTTCTCTGTATCCTGAGACAACCAAAACAAAGAAGAAAGTTTTAGAGGATTATAGAGGTCTCATAAGTCTTTCTTCTTTGTTATTGTGATTCCTACTCCATCCTTGTATCATGACCTATTGTAGGAAAACTCTTTAAAACATCAGAAAGTTCTCAAATTATTTTTAAGGGATAGGACAAGGGATTAAAAAAACAATTTTGTTCTCTCTACAAAGTTACAATGATTTTTGAGGGGGGATCAGGTATATAAGGGAGAGACAAAGCTTGAAACCAAAAGGAAACACCACGTTCTTTTGTGAAACTCATTTTTAGTTCCGACACTGATAAAAATGACTGAAAGAGGCAGGTACTATTTACAAAGTTATTATCTTAGAAGATTTCTTTTCATCCTTACAAAACCCTGTGAAGTAGGTGCTATTATTATTTCTACTACCCTAGCCCTATCTTTCTTGCTTCACTGAGTGTTACTCCTGCCGCAATGTATGATTGAAGTAAAACATTTCCCATTTCTGTTCTATCGTCCTAGTCACTCCCATGCCTGAAATGCAGTCCAATTTCACAACTCTTTTCATGTACTTTTTAAAGTTTGCAAAGTGCTTATCTTGTATGTGATTTCATTTGATTTTCTCAAAAACCCTGTGAAAGAAGTGCTATTATTTTCCCCCATTTTAGGGAGGAGGAAACAGAGATTGAGAAAGTTTAAGTGATCTATCCAAGTCACACAGCTACTAAGTATCTGAAGGAGGATTGAACTCAGGTCTTCCATAGTCAAAATGTAACACTTTATACACTGTATTACATAGCTACTTTTTTTCTGAACTTGAAGAGGATGAAGAGAAGACCTTAACTTTTCAGTTATTGACTGGCTTCTGTCTGAATGAATATACAGCATCTAAGTACTGAATACAATAAATGAACTTTCATCCTTTTGCTTTCATCAATATTTCTGAAAAAGTGGAAATAAACCCTCACTTTCATAACTCTTAGACATACCTTCCAGAACAGAAGGTTGTTTTTCCTCTCTCTGTCTTAGGGCACCTGCCAACAGACTACTTAGCAGCTGTGGCTGTGAATCTGGCAGCTGTGCAATCTCATTTCTTAAATGCCAAAATCTTTTGAAAATTATCTAAAAATAATCAAATGGTGCAAAGTACTAGGATTAGTATACTCCTGGGAACATTTAAAAACCCTCTCATTTCTTCCTTTTCTTTTTTTCAGAAGTCTTTAAAGTTCAGTCAAAAAACAGAAGCAAAGAGTGGGAAATTTTGATTGAGTTGAGAGCCTTTGATTAATATTGCCTTGGTTATATTTTTAAATTTCATTTCCTTCTTCATAGTTTATAGGAGTTCAAATCAAATACAATAATTATTTGGTTTGTTTCCCAACCTAATGTTATGCAAAACTTGATTTTTAATCTAAAATGCTGCTATTTTTAAGCCCAATGATTGGTCTCCTTCAATGCTTTCACAATTAAATCAAAATTTAAGTTGTGTGAACAAGTCATTCAATTAAGACAAGATAAGGCACTTCCTTGACTCTCTTGTTCTGGCTACCAAAGCACAGATTCTATAATACAAAAAGATGAGGTTATGAGTCTAAGGACCTACATGAAAGTCTAGACTTTGCCATGTATGACTACTGAAATCAGTCATATCAATCAGTCAATAGCAAATAATAATAAGCTTTTACTATATTACGAGGCATTGTCTAAATACAACACATTTGATCTCTATGAAAATTCAATTTCCCTATATGTCAGATACCTGTTATCCTTGATTTCTACAGTTCCTTATGTCTTCAAAATTCTGTGATCAAAGAAAGGATCACAAAATTTCACAGAGTTCAGAAATTAGTATGAATTTTTAAAAGGACCTCAGCAAAGAGAAGGAAGAGCAAGTGTGTTCATTATTGTGGGATCTCTGAATTCAAATTCAGACAAATATTTCTGAAGGATGGGAAAATTGTAAAATAAAGTAAGAAAAGGCCATTCTGTCCTATGACTTGGTGATTATATATCTGAAATGCCAGTTAGTTAAGAGAATGGAGTATAGAGTTGATGAAATAGAATTGATTGGAGTGACTGATTGGAAAATGTATGACAAAAACAAAACAAAGGGGAAGAGCCCTTTGGCTCCTTCCCACAAGTTGAAAAGGCAAATCTGTTTGGCAAATGGTTTTGAAAAAAAAAAAAAAAAGGAGAATCTTCTGATAGGAAAGAATCCTGTATCTTCTTCCGTCTGAGGCAGAACTTGCCACTGGCTTCTAAAAATGTAGAAAAGGCAAACTATGAAGAATTATATTTACCCACTGCCAGAAAGTGTATAAGTGGCTTATTGTATGAGTGGTATAAAAGAGGAGATATGTGAGGCTGGTTACAAATGAAATAATGAATACTATCCACTAGAAATATCTTACATATAGATAGTAGGCACTCAATCAGAGCTGTAGAATGAATAGGCAGATTCTCCTCAGATTCATAAACAGACCAGCCTCAGTTCAATCAACACTCAGAAAGAAAAAATCTATTCTGTCAAGTTTCTGTAAAAAAGAAATTCCACTACATTATATAGTGGTGGCAAAAGAGACAAACAGAAGAAAAGGAACTTAAAATAGTATAACTCTCCAGTCTATTTATCTCTCTCATTTTCCTGGATGGGCAAAGAATTAAAGAGTAAAAGACATCAAATCCTGTTCTAAATTATGTGCATACAGAAAATTTCATCATAAGGGAAACTTTGGAGACTTGTTCTGGGAACTCAGATACTCAAATGAATTTGGGATCTCATTGATTTGAATGTGTCCTGAAAAACACATATTAAATATAATAGAAAGAGAAGCCAGATTTTTGGAGTCCATCAGTCCTGACTAATCCCCTTTCACAGATTATTGGGCAAAAGAATATTTTTAGAATGCATTTTTGTATCTTAAAGAAAACGGGGGGCAGCTAGGTGGCGCAGTGGATAGAGCACCAGCCCTGAAGTCAGGAGTACCTGAGTTCAAATCTGGTCTCAGACACTTAACATTCCCTAGCTGTGTGACTCTGGGCAAGTCACTTAACCCCAATTGCCTCAGCAAAAAGCAAAAAAAAAAAGAAAGAAAAAGAAAACAGATCACCAGTCCATAAGAATTTCCATGGCATTTTGCCCATCTTTTATTAGTTATCAGTAAATAAAAAGATAGAATTTCTTACATCCCTACTGCTCCAAGGAAAGGAAGTCCCAGAACCCTGTGAGAAATAACTAAGTAACAATTATGCTATAAGAGGAATAACCTTTCCCAATTTTTATTCATTTTATTTCTTGTTAGAGATTCATCTCTCAACTTATAATTGAGATATGATGCTTGGAAAGGCAAATCTATCATAGCACTGAATTTGCTAAATTCAATTACAGATAATATGATGTATACTTTATTTTCTTTAAAATTATAAATAATTCAATGTTGAAAGGTCACTCATATGTTTTGCAAATAAAAAGCTTTATTAAAAAAATAAATAAAATAAAATTATAAATATTATTCCAAGATTAAAATTGTAAAATTGCCCCAACGATTAAAATTAATTAAAAAATGAGGAAAGGAGGGGTGATTTTAGAAATTTGAAATGTTGACAAAAGTTATGTGTGATTTTTTTTCAGGTATTCTAATGTATTATCATGGATTATGACATGAACAATTTCACTATTTTGATTTTTATTTGTTTGCTTTTAATATATAAAGAAGAAAACTGGGTTATTTCCCCTAGGCTACACAGTGATTCACATTCATTCAGTACTGAAAATTTATGTCTTTCTTTTTTTAATTAACTAGTTTTTAACACATTGCTTTATGAATCATGTTGGTAGAGAAAAATCAGATCAAAAGGGAAAAACTATGGAAAAGATTTTTTTAAAAACATAAAAAATAAATATACATAGCATGTCTTGATTTACATTCGGTCTCCTTAGTTCTTTTTCTGGATGCAGTTGACATTTTCTGTCCAAAGTGTATTGGAATTGCTTTAAATCACTGAACCACTGAGAAGAACCAAGTCTTTCATAGTTGTACACAATAATAACAAGAATATGTGATAATCAATGTATTATTCCTGGTTCTGCTTGTTTTGCTCAGTATCAGTTCATGTAAACCTTTCCAGGCCTTTCTAAAGTCAACTTGTTCATCATTTTTTATAGAACAATAATATTCCAATACCTTCACATACCACAACTTGTTCAGCTATTCCCCAATTGATGGGCATCTACTTATTTTCCAATTCTTTGCCACCACAAAAATAATTGTTACATGCAGCTTTGCACACATGGGTCCTTTTCCCTCCTTTATGATTTCCTTGGGATACAGACCCAATAATAGCCCTGCTGGGTCAAAGGGTATGCACAGTTTGACAGCCCTTTGGGCAGAGTTCCAGATTGCTCTCCAGAATGGTAGGATCATTTCACTACTCTACGAACAATGCATTAGTGTCCCAGTTTTCCCATATCCTCTCCAATATTTATCATTATCTTTTCCTGTCTTCTTAGCCAATCTGAGAGGTATGAGATTGTACCTCAGAATTGTTTTAATTTGCATTTCTCTAATCATTAGCAATTTATGTAATTTCTAATAGTACTCCATCAATTAAATCACATTGCCTCTCTAGTCTTTGAATAATGACAGTATATTGAGATGGGTCAGTGAAGACTAAAGCCTTATCTTTTACTTTCTGTATATTTTCCCAATATACATATAATACCCACATATGGGTGGGTCTACATTCAATGGAAGTTCAGGATACTCCAGGAAGTTAACAAGTAAGTCTCCTTAGAAATAGTAGAATAAATGGGGGCGAGAGTGAAAGAGCTGAAAGAACTTTGGAGATCATCTGGTCCAAATCCCTCATGGCACAAGAAATGTCTTGCCTGCCGTGAGTCAGACAGCTAGATAGTGAGAGCAAAAAGGTCAGCCCAACAGCCACTTTGAAACCTATCTAAGAATACAACATGTGATCTTCTCCCAAATTGTCTGTCTCAGTTTCTTCCACTTTGAGGAGGCCTCAATTGTTGGTGAGTCCCTACCCCAGACTGCCATAACTTGAGGAGCTTCAATCATACCACATAGGAGCTTTATTTCCTGCTTGCTCTCTGATCTGTTCTATCTCTGTATCATCTGCCTTGTATTTCATTATTCCCTATTTGAATGTAAGTTCCTCATGAGTTGAGACTGTCTTGTTTTCTTGCTTTGCCTTTCTCATGCTTAGTGGTACCTGGCATGTCTGAGATGCCATGAATAGATTGCATTTTCACATAATTTTCTCCTTGCCAAAACCAATATTTAGATAGTTTTCCAGTATGCTGAAAATACTTACAAGAAGAGTCTCATTCTTGAGCCAAATTAAATAAATTATGGCATCTAACCATTTATGTATTTGAACTACCATTCTGTAAGAAATGCTGTCTAGGTCATAGGATATGAACAGACAATTTTCAGATGAAGAAATTAAAACCACTTCTAGTCATATGAAAAAGTTTTCTAAATCATTAGTGATCAGAGAAATGCAAATTAAGATAACTCTGAGGTACCACTATATACCTTTCAGATTGCCTAAGATGACAGGAAAAGATAATGACAAATGTTGGAGGAAAATGTACACTAATACATTATTGGTGGAGTTGTGAACTGATCCAACCATTCTGGAGAGAAATTTGGAACTATGCCCAAAGGGCTATCAAACTGTGCATACCCTTTGACCCATCAGTGTTTCTACTGGGCTTGTATCCCAAAGAAATCTTAAAGGAGGGAAAGGGACCCACATATGCAAAAATGTTTGTAGCAGCCCTTTTTATAATGGCTAGAAACTGGAAACTGAGTGTATGTCCATCAATTAGAGAATGGCTGAATAAATTATGGTATATGAATGTTATGCACTATTAGTGTTATGTAAGAAACGACCAACGAGGTGATTTCAGAGAGGCCTGGAGAGACTTACATGATCTGATGCTTAGTGAAAGGAACAGAACCAGGAGATCATTGTACATGGCAACATCAATATTATACAACGATCAAATCTGATGGATGTGGCTCTTTTCAACAGTAAGGTGAGGGACAACTAGGTGGCACAGTGGATAGAGAACCAGCCCTGAAGTCAGGAAGACCTGAGTTCAAATCTGGTCTCAGACACTTAATATTCCCTAGCTGTGTGAACCTGGGCAAGTCACTTAACCCCAATTGCCTTAGGGAAAAAAAAAAGAAAGAAAGAAAGAAAGAAAGAAAGAAAGAAAGAAAGAAAGAAA
>JAJPUD010002736.1:267042-296327 GCA_023553655.1 Myrmecobius fasciatus
AAAGAAAGAAAGAAAGAAAGAAAGAAAGAAAGAAAGAAAGAAAGAAAGAAAGAAAGAAAGAAAGAAAGAAAGAAAGAAAGAAAGAAAAAGAAAAAAGAACAGTAAGGTGTTTCAAGCCAGTTCCAATGGTCTTGTGATAGAGAGAGCCATATATACCCAGAGAGAGGACTGTGGGAACTGAGTATAGATCACATATAAATTCATATAAATACTTATACTTATATTGGATTTACATATATTTTTACCATGTTTAACATACATTGGATTACTTGCCATCCAGGAGAGAGAGTGGGAAGAAAGGGGGAATTGGAACACAGGGTTTTGCAAGGGTCAATGTGAAAAATTATCCTTGTACATGTTCTGAAAATAAAAAAGCTTCAAGAAAAAAAAAAGAGAAAAAAAGAAATACCATCTAAAAATTCAGTCCAAAATTATGACTAAAACAACAATACTGATATCCAAGGATATGTAATAAATTGGCATAAATTATCTGTACTCTAGGAAGTCAAAGGTACTTTGTTATCTGATTTGTCACTAGTTTAGAAGCACTGAAGGCATCATGTTCACTTTCTAAGAAAAGGGATAAACCTAAAGAGCAATAGATAATTCATGGACCTTTAGAGTTTGAAGTGATCAAAATAGTCATTTAGTCTATCATGTAGTCTAAATCTCCTCTCTATTGGATTGGGAAAATTGAAATTCATAAAGATTAAGCACCCAGCTGGTGAGTGTTATTGCTGCTACTTAGGCTTCAAACTTAAAAGTCTGTATTTCTTTCTGTGGAATAAATTGCAGTTTTGTATTCTTTCAGGTGAAGGTAAGAAAAGTAGTAACTTACACCACTAAAGACAATACTTTGTGGCTTAGTTTCATGGAAATTTATTTCATGCTCCTAGGTGGGTTAAAATAGGAAAAATCCTTTTGGATTCTCAAAGTATCCTAGAGTCAAGAACACAATGGTATTTAGAGGGGTAGGGAAGGCTGTAGCATTTTGGAAAGCTTCTTGATTTGTGGAAGCTTTTCTCCTATTGTTGCCAATACAACCAATATCACTCATGATAATCTTGATTTTCAAATGTTATTCAAAAGGATATTTATTGTGTGTCAGTAACAACAAGATTATGTGATGATCAACTCTGATGGACTTGGCTCTTTTCAACAAAGAGAAGATTCAAAGCAATTCCAATAGAATTGTGATGAAAAGAGCCATATGCAACTAGAGAGAGCAACATGAAGCCTGAATGTGGATCAAAGCATAGTATTTTCACCTTTTTTGTTTTTGTTGGGTTTTATTCTCTCATGTTTTCCCCCCTTTTGATCTGATTTTTCTTGCATAGCATGATGAATATGGAAATATATTTGAAAGAATTGTACCTATACTGAATTGTTTGCTGTTTAGGGAAGGACGGGGAAAGAGAGAGAGGGGGAAAAAATGATACACAAAGGGAATGTTGAATATCTTTGCATGTATTTGGAAAAATAAAATACTATTTAAAAGTTCAAATAAAAGGAGAATTATGTGTGAATACGTCCCCCCTCTAACATCTACTGTCTGGGTGACCCTGAGCAACTTAACGTCTCAACTAGGCAACTCTCAAAGTTAGTAAGTTACAGAAAAGGTACCAACTTGCTTTGGTACAAATAGGTAGGTGGTACAATGGATAGAGTGCTGGGCCTGGTTAGGAAGATCTGAGTGAAAATCTGACTTTGATTAGTCATTTAAATTGTTTGTCTTTCTTCTACCTTGAGAGATCCTTAGGAGTTAGTGAGTCCTTACAGCGGACTGCCATAACTTAAGGAGCTTCAATCATAGTACACAGAATAGATATCTACCTACCCACCTAATTGATTTACTATTCCATTCTCCTTAGAGGCCAAAGTTTATTAGTTCTATGAAGACCTACAGTATCTTCTAAAAATAACACCCCCCAAAAAGTTACATTTATCACAAAGATTGGAAAGCTAAAGTAGAAAATCAAAAGAAAATTAGAATAATAGGCAACATTAGTGTTAAAATACAAAATGAATCAATACAGAGATTAATAAAAGTTTTGTTAAGATAACTTGCTGGTCATAGCAAACATCCTTTTTCAATTACCCAAAAAGTGACTCTACACATGGACATCAGATGGTTAGTATCAAAATCAGATTATATACTTTGCAGCTAAAGGTAGAGAAGCTCTATGCAATCCATTAAACAAAAGCTGGTGTCAACTGTGGCTCAGATCATAAGCTTCTTATTGCAAAATTCAGACAAATTGAAAAAAAATAAAGAAAAATCAGAGCAAATAGATATGACTTACGTAACATCACTTAGGAATGTGAAGTATAAAGTGACAAATAAATTTATGGGATTAAATCTACTATACTGAGTGTCTGAAGATGTATGGGGAAAATTTGTCACAGGGTATAGAAAGCAGCAACAATAAACATTCCAAACAAAAAGAAGAGCAAGAAAACAAAATGTGTAATGAAGTTTTACAAGTAGCTGAAGAAATAAAGAAAGGGAAAAGGAAAGGGAACAGGGAAAAAACCACCCAACTGAATGCAGATTTCAAGAAAATAGGGATAAGTAAGAAGCTTTTTTTAAATGATTAATGCAAAGAAATAGAAGAAAATAATACAATGGGGAAAACAAAAGATCACTAAAAAAATTGAGATAACAAGAGAGTGTTTCATGCAGAAAATGGATATGATAAAAGACAAAAATGGTAGAGGCTTGACAGAATCAGAAAAGATAGCAAGAATACACAAGAGAACTATATCAGAAAGAATTTAACATCATCAATAAACACTATGGTGTGGTTCCAGTTATAGAGCCAGGCATCCCAGAAAATTAAATCAAGTGGGTGTTAGAAACTTTGTTAATAATAAGGCTAGTGAAAACAATGCAGCTGAACTGTTTAAAATCCGAAAAGATGATGCTGTGAAAGTGATGCACTCAATAGCCAGCAAATTTGGAAAACTCAACAATGGCCACTGGATTGAAAAAGATCAGTTTATATCCCATTCCTAAGAAGGGCATGCCAAGAAATGTTCAAATTAATGAACAATTGTGCCCATTTCACACACTAGCAAGATTAGGCTTAAGATTCTGCAAGTTAGGTATCAGCAATATGTGAATTAAAAACAACAAGAGTAGGATGTTTTTTGAAGAGACAGAGAAATTAGACATCAAATTGTTAACCTTTACTAGATTATGGAGAAAGCAAACAAGTTATAGAAAAAGAAAAAGAAAAACCAAACATCTACTTCTGCTTCACTGACTACACTGACTATGTGGGTCCTCAAAGAGATGGGAGTACCATTTAATCTTACTTGTCTCCTGATGAACCTATATATAGGCCAAGAAGTAACAGAACCAAACTTGTAACAACTGATTGATTTAAAATTAAAAAGGATTACACGAAGGTTGTCAACTTATTTATTTCACTTACATGCAAAGCACATCATGAGAAATGCCAGGCCTAAATCAAAAGCTGGAATTAAGATTTCTAGGGGAAATATCAACCATTTCCAGTCTAATACAAACCAAACAGCAGAAAATGAAGAATAATTAAAAGCCTTTTGATGAGGGTGAAAGATGAGTGTAAAAAATACCTTGAAGCTTAACATAAAACAAAACAAAAAACCCTAAGATCTTGGCAACTGGTCTCATCACTTCCTAGCAAATAGAAGGAGAAGAAATGGAAACAGATTCAGTGGAAGGTCAGATTCTGAAGCTCAAGCTTAAATACCTACAATGAGAAGAGTCATTGGAAAAGACTATGGTATTGGGAAAGAATTAAGGCAAAATGAAAAAGAGTAGGCAAAGGATGAGACAGATAGATAGCATTATGGAAACAATGAACATAAATTTGGACAGACTTTGGGAGATAGTAGAGGATAAATACCCAGCATGCTATCTTCCATGGAGTCACAAAGAGTTGTAGAAGACTGAGTGACAATAATAGCAAGACTCTAATAACCTTAAGTTATTTTGTTATATCTCTTCTTTCTCAGTTATATTCTAATAAGTTGTCTACAATAATAGCCTCTACTTCCTCTCCTCTCACTGACTATTAAACCATTTGTAATGTAGTTTCTAATAGTATCATTCAATTGAAGTTTCTCTCTTTGAAGTTGCTGGTGATCTCATAATTGCAAGATCGGAAAGTCTTTTCCAGATCTTCATCCTTCTTTTTTTTTTGCTTTTTGCTGAGGCAATTGGGTTTAAGTGACTTGCCCAGGGTCACACAGCTAGGGAATGTTAAGTGTCTGAGATCAGATTTGAACTCAGGTCCTCCTGACTTCAGGGCTGGTGCTCTACCCACTGCGCCACCTAGCTGCCCCTTCATCCTTCTCAATAAGGATCTCTACTTCTATTGACCTTCTCCTCCTGGATACTGTCTCCTCTTCTCCAATGTTTGTTCCTTCTCAGTCTCCTTTGCTGGCTCACCATACCCTTGATGTTCTTTAATAGTGGATGTTCTTCAACTTTCTCCTGGGTGTTATTCTTTTCTTTCTATATGCTTTCTCTTAATGGACTTTTCTGGATTCAATTATCCTTTCCATGAAAATAACTCATTGATCGATACATCCAGCTCTATGTCTCCCTGAGCTCCAGTCTGACCTTATCAACTGCTTATTGGATATTTCAAATTAGATGACCCAGAAACATCTCAAATTCAAAGTTCAAAATAGAACAGAAAAAAAAAAGTTCAAAATAGAATAGAACTTCTCTTCCCTTCCTCCAAATCACTTCTCTTTCAGACTTCCCCATTTCTGTGAAAAGATCACCATTCTTTCTAGCAATTAAGTTTATATCTTTCATATCATGTTTGAATTCTTGTTATTTCTCCCACCCAATATCCAATCAGTTGCCAAATCTTTCAGATCAGATAATTTCATTCCCCTACTTAATAATCTACAGCGGCTCTCTAAATTATTATATAAACTCTGATTTTTAAAGTCTTTCTGGCCCCAAAGTATTTTTCTAGCTTCGTTGGATTTTACCGTCCCTCATGTTCTGTGATCCAAGCAAACTGACTTTGTCTCTGTTGCTCATATGTGCCATTCTATCTTTTGTTTTCTTAGAGAATCAATCTCTTCCTTCTAGTCAACTACCATTCAGCCACCACTTTCTACATAAAGCCTTTCCTGATCAATCTCAATTGTTAGTGTCCTCTGTTTCTAAATATTTCATATTTAACCACCTTGCATTTATGCTTGTTCTGTATCTATTTATGTGTGTATGTTTTCTTTCCCACTTAGAACCTAAGCTAAAATAGAGATTATTTCTTTCTTTGTATTTGTATCATGAAGACCTAGCAGATTTTCTGGCATATAGTAGGCACTTAAATGATCACTGATGTAGCCATTGTTTGATTTCTCAGCTTTTCTTTCCCTTCTAGAAGCTTCTTCTTGGAATGAAGGTACAAAGGTTGAAGAATGACACTTACCATTGTTTTGTGTCTGAAAAACAGCATCTCCTATTCCCCAGAGGGCAGCAAATAAGAAGAAGAGAATCTCCTGAGAGGGATGAGGTCTCCACACGAAAAGGGAAATTATGCAGGTGAGGTGTGTCACTGTACCTATGAGTCGAAGAGAGAAGGAAAATTTAAAAGGAAACAAATGACCAGTGTAAATAAGTAAAAGAACAGAAGCCAGAATTTAGATACACAGAACAAATTTTTTCTCTGATCCTTTGGCTTCCTCAATTTGAACACTGTTTCCTTAAAATACCCTTAAGTGTTTTCTTTGACCATGTGTAGTTGATCATGGTACTTAGGCTTTTATGAGTCTCCTTTTTGTACTAAGACAAAGCACAGATGCTACTGGGATAAATAACTTCTAATCAATACAAACCTAAACTATAGTTTATAGGCATTCATGGATTTTTTTTTCTTTCTGTTAAACACTTAAAATAGGCCCTGGCACATTAGGGAAGGCTTCTTGATTGGTTATTTAATTGGTAGATTTTGGGGCTCTAAAGACAAAACTAAAAACACCCAAACAGGGGAACCTTAGGATTGAGACAACAGCAAAGATCATAAGAAGCACTATCTTCTACAATTTCAGTATGTAGGGCAGTTGCCAATATTAGATTGCAAAGGAGGAAAACAAATAAGTTAACTATTAGGGATTCAGAAAAGCTTTCTAAATTGAGGGTTCTTTCTATTTTATCATGCTACCTCTGACAACAGCAACTGAGAACATTTCTGACAATTTTGACTTCCATGCTATGTCAACATCATTTCCTGCTCATAAGATACTTTCTGTTTCTCTTTAAGAGGTAATAAGTATATCTTTGGAACAGGAAAGAGCCTGCCCACATTCCTTACTGATGAAATTCTCTATCTTCCAATTTTTTCCATACAGAACTGGATATATGTTTCCAACTTCATAGTTTAAAATCTGTGCTTATTATTATTCCTATTCTCTTCCTTCTTGATTCTCAAGAAATAAGACTATTAAAATAATGGGCTGAATAAAATCTATCAAATTTGATGAAAATGAGTAAAGGATAAAGCTATAGGATACCAACTGGGAAGGAAATTTGTAGACATGGTAGCAGCAGTAATTGGACTTAGTAATAATTTTAATAATGTTATCTTAATAAATAAGCCTTTTCCCAAGCCAATCTTCCAATTTCCACATTGCTATGTAAGAAAGCAAGAAAGTGGGGAAAAAATCCTAGATTTAGAGCAAGAAGACTGCCTTTGGGGAAATTCTAGTTCTACTACTATCTCTGTGACTTTAGATAAGTAAATCATTTCCTGCCATACCTCAATTTCTTTATCTGTAAAACAAAAGGATTTAGATAGGTAGTCTTTAAGGTTTCTCCTTATTAAACATCCCCTAAGTTTACCACAAGATTTCTCCTCAATTTTAGTTCCATAACAAAATCCCACAATCATATATCATTAGTGTTATTTAAGTTATTTTTTTTCTGTTCTTTGTTTACCAGCTATTCTTCTAGACCTGGTCCACCATTTGGCAAATGTCTACCATTTACCATGAACTGGATTGGGTGAAAATGAGTATGAATACCTCTGAGTGCTTCTGTAAGGATCTAATGAGCTAGTTGATGTATATGTATATGTATATGTAAAATGCTTTATAAAAAAAACATAATTTAATATAAAATAAAAAGTATATGTTCTATTGATATAATGATAATATAATAAGTAACACATATAAGTGAATGTAAATATATATGTATGCATATAAATTATCTATATAAAGTGCTTTCTAAACAACATCAAAGAAAATCTCCTAATCTCCTAAGATTTAGAGTTGGATAAGACCTTCACTTTGATTTAGTCCAAAGATGTCAAACACACTCCCTATGCTGGAGAGCCAGATTAAAACATAATTGAGAAGTAATTATCAAAATAAATAAAAATCCAATAGAATATAGATGATGTTAATATGTGGTTTTCTAAGTCAATATGCTTCTACAAGAGTCCTTAAATAGGTTAGTGGTCCCCATTTGTATATGAGTTTAACACAATAAGCCCCCATTTTACAGAGAAAAGAGAGCAGAAGTAACTTTTCCCCAATTACATGAATAGAAAGGAATCCAAAAAGAAGCAAAATCCAGGCGTTCTAATTCTAATATAAATATTCTTTCCTCATCCTGATACCTGATAAATTAGAAGTATTATCTCCAGATAGAAAAGAGAGCAACTTATTACAATTAATAAATAGATAATAGATAGATAAAGTAAATAAGTAAGAGCTATTACAAACCTAGTGCATACAAAGCTATTCTGCCAGTGTACTGGGAGAGCTTTCCAAATATCAAAGAGCTAATGGAATTGGTGGCCGAAGAGCAAATCATCACAAAGCCAACATAGCGAATCCCCAGGGCACAAGTGACATATGACTAAAGAGAAAAGAGGCAAATGTTAAAAAACAATGTTTTGACTCATGATTGTTCTTCTTCATAGATAGGGACTGAACCTGTGATTTCATGTTTATAGAGAAACTTGACCAATACAGCTTAGCTCTTTCTCCATAATTTACAATCCTAGAATTACCTGAGAGAGCCCTGAAAGATTAAGGGTTTTACCCAGAATCATACAGCCAGAATGTGTCAGAAGTGGAATTTGAATCCAGTTCCCCCTGGTTCCAAGGCCAGGTTTGCCTCACAGTTTGAGAATCAAGCTTTTTCAAGAGGAATTCTAACCCATGCTCTAATTCATTCTGCCATTTGATGGATGGCATGTTCATTTAGCCTGAAATTTTGCTTTACCATTTATGTCCTTAAAGGAAAACATTCATCTTTGCACAATGACATCTTTTTAGTTGCAATGGAAATGAACTGAATTTAGAGTTCATTGACAAAATTCATGAATTAATGAACTTTCATTGTAATCTGCTTTCTTTTCTTCCAGAATTATGTTACAAAAGATGATTGATGAAACTATTTACTTACAGACTTGAATACTGGTAAAGGGAAGGAAGGGAATAAGCATTTGCTAAATGCCTATTATGTGTCAGGCACTATGCTAAACACTATACAAATATTATCTCATTTGATTCCCATAACAGCCCTATTAGAAAGGTACTACAATATCTTCATTTTATAGTTGAAGAAACTATAAATTTTTCTCTCTCCAGACCCAGCAGTTTGTCTACTGTGTCTGCTTATACTGTCTACTTGTGTTATCTTCCCAGGGCATGATGAAGGATGATAAAAAAAATCTTAGAGTAAATGGGAGGCAGAAAATGTTTCTTGTTTGATTAGATGTAAAATATTTAACTTGGGTTCTTTGGTGCATGTTCCAATTCACTTTATCCTCAGTCTATGTCTTAACCAAGGAAATAAAGCCTATTAGGCCATGACTAAGTTCATCCTTGAATGGTATATATTAACATGGTCTGATATAATAGGATTGTCCTGGCTATAAGCAATAAAAGTAGCTATGATGAGATTGTTTCTCATCTAGTTTCCTTCTAGTTTCCTCAACACTTCCTTTCTAAAATTGAATTTCAAAGTGGGTTTTATTACTGTGGTTTGCAACTGTAAAGTAACATTTTTTAAACTGAATATTACTCTAAAGTCTTACAAAGAGCCATATTGGGGAAAGAATTTATTTTAACATGAATAAGTATTCAACTGTAAAATCTAGCTCAGAGGTTGACACACATATAGAGTTGGTTATCAATGATTATAGGAAAAGCAGCATGCTTGGATAGGTGAAAAGAAGTTCAGATTTGAAATCAGGAAACCCCTTGGTATATATCCAGTCATTTAGCTAATCTGAAAATAAGTTGGTAGGAAAAGTAATACCTGTACTGTCTAAACCATATAGTTATTGGGAGAATTAGATGGACTCAGAATCACATAATTCAAGTTAAAAGTCCAAACTTTGTCTGAAAGGATAATCCATGACCTTCAAGGATAGAACTCCTGAGACAGTCTATTACACTTTCAGATAGCTCTCATATGCTCACTTGAAGCATAAATTTGTCTCTTTGCACCTTTAATTCACTGAGTCTAACTTTGCCCTTTGAGAGCAAACAGAACTAAATCCTTCTCCCAAGATATAGGCTTACAGATATTTGAATAAACTATCATAGCCCTCTAATTTAACTATCCTGAATTCTTTCTACTAATCCTTATATCATATGAACTCACTGACTCTCCTAAGCAATTAGCTCAAGACTCTTCTCTATAGTGGTTTCTTTCTGAACACTTTCCAATCTATCAATGTCATTTCCTAAATGTGTTTATCTAGAACTAAACATATGTAGTCATACCTAGGAGTGCCCCCTTCCTCATAGCAAAACCTTTCCATTTTCTTGATTGTACTTATTGAATTCCCCATCATATCTCTTCAAATGTTTTTTCTTCTCAAGTCACCTATTCCCTTCCCTTCTCTCTACACAGCTTAGCAAAGAATCTTCTCATATTTACTAAGAAAATAGAGTCCATTCATCAGTAGTTCTCGCTTTCCTTCACTTCTGCCCCCCAAATCCCCTTGACATTTTCTCCCAACATCTTCTTTGTTCCATTATCAGTGGAAGAAGTGACCTACTTTATTGCAGTCAACCTCTCTTGCCTATGCCCTTGGATCCTAATCTTTCTCATATTTTTTATGAGCTTGTTCCTTTATTCTCTCTTTCTAATCCAAAGCCTTTATCTTTCCCCTATATTCTTTCCCTAATGTCAAATATACATAGAAAAATTTCCTCCATTTTTATTTTCCCCACTAATTTCTACCATTCACCCAAGATATTTTCCCATATTTGTCTTCTTTTACTACTAAATTCCTAACAAAAAGCTGTCTACACTGATTGTCTTTACTTCTTTATTTGCTACATACTTCTACACCTCTTGTAATATAACTCACCCCATCAACAAACTTAAAACTTCTCTATAAAGTTATCAATAATTTTCTAGTGGCTAAATCCAAAAGACTTGTCTCATTTTTCATTCTTCTCACCCTTACACTGTTTTCTTCCTGTTTCTTTTACTTGTATGACTATTCCTTCTCAGTCTCCATTACTAAATTATTCTCTCTTCATCATTTCTCCTACTCCATCTTGGCACGAGAATAATATAGGATTCCTGTCTGGACTTTCTTCTCTCTGTAAAGCACTTAGCATAGGGTCTGGCATATAATAAGTGTTTGAAATTATTTATTGAATTTATTATTATTGAAATTATTTATTATATATTACTTAAAATAGAATACATATTACTTTAAAGTAAATAAGAAAATAAAAAATCCTTATCTTCTGCCCCATCAAACAGCACCTTTTCCTAATGATCTATTTCTTTTAAGGGTATCACTATTTTTCTAATCACTGAAGTCCATAATTTCAGAATTAAGCTTGACTCTTCATTCTTCCTCTTTCCACCTATCGAATTAATTTCTCTGTGTTGCTGATTCTACTCCATAAATACACAAAAACAAAAACAAAAAATTATTGCATCTATCTCCTTCTCTTCTGTCATATAACCACCACCCTAGTTTATGTACTGTGATAATGGCCTCTTAATTGGTCTCCCTACCTCAGGAAGCTACACTCTCCAATCCATCCTCCACAAGGCTGCCAAAATGATATTCTCAGAACAGTTTTAGTTAGATCACTCTCCTTCTCAAAAAGCTTTAGTGACTCCCTACTACCTTTAAATGTACATGCAAATTCCTCTCTTTATTATTTAAAGGTTATCAGAATCTGTCTTTAATCTGTCTTTCCAGATGTATCAGATATTAATTTTCCTTACATGGCAATGTGATCTTTATTCCTGCCAAACCAGCCTACTTAGCACTCTAATCATATGAAATTCCAGTTTCTAGCACTGTACCTTTGAACATAGTATATCTATAAAACTTTCCTTAACTCAATTTTATAAAGTTCCTAGCATCTTTCAAAGAAAGCTTAATTCAGATACCACCTCCCAGAGGAGACTTTTTCTTGATATCCTCACTTATCTAGAGCTTTCTTCATCCCCATCTAACAAAAGTACTTTTAATTTATTCTGCCTACATTCTACATATGATTATTTCTATGCATGTTGCATTTTCTCCCAATATTATTGTGCAAGCTATTTGAGGACAGAGACAATTTCATTTTTACTTTTATATCTCCAGTGCCAAACACATAATAGGTGCTTAATAAATGCTAATTGAACTGAATTGACCAGAGGAAAATAGAGTACAATTATTACTTCCCTATTTCTCTCAACAGGCCAAGTCTTTATATGATCCCTCATAAATATATAAAATGATAACTGGCCAAAATTCCAGGAGAGAGATTGGGAAATGGATATGTGGTAGAAGAATATTGCAAACTTAATGGTAAAGGAGCTGGCCCTGGAATCAGAAAGACGAGTTCAAATCCATTCTAACAGACTTAGTACTTGTGTGATCTTGAGTCAGTCACTTGAGCTCTTCTCTAATTTTCCTCATCTGTAAAATGGGAGAATAACAGCACCTACTTCACAGGTGGGGGGGTCAAATGAGAAAATATTTGCAAAGTGCTTTGCAAACCTTAAGGTATTATATATTGTTGGAGCTGTAGTTGTTATTAATGAAATGGAATTTTATCTCAAGGATTTCTTCAAGATCATTAAGAACTTAACTTCCCCAAAGAAATCCAGTCTTCTTTCCTCTTCCTATTCAATTTCATTGTTTATGTATGGTGTCTGATCAAACTACATGTACTAATAGACCAAATCTGTGGTTCATCTATCCAAATGCCTATCATAGTTTAGTAGGCATTTAAAAATTATTTTTCCTGTAGGATTAGTTAGGTCAAAAGCTTTAAAGCAATTGTGCTTTTCATTAATGAAAGGGTCCAAAATAATTCAAGTCTTGATGCAGTAAGGATAAATCCCTCTTCCACTCTGGACAGTGCATTGTAAATTCTCCATGTCAAGGTTAAATCCCTCTGGTGAACCTCTGTATCCTGGCTTGATTCCTCATTTGACATTAATTATTAGAGGCAAACACATTTAGGACTCACAGTGAGCCTTGTGTCTTCCCTGTCTCTCAGCAGAATCTACTTATATC
Source organism: Myrmecobius fasciatus (assembly GCA_023553655.1). Taxonomy (NCBI): domain Eukaryota; kingdom Metazoa; phylum Chordata; class Mammalia; order Dasyuromorphia; family Myrmecobiidae; genus Myrmecobius; species Myrmecobius fasciatus. The sequence continues at coordinate 279,555 of JAJPUD010002736.1, forward strand.
ATTGATAGAAATATCACACACAATATCACCATTACTTTTACATACTAATAATGATTTTTCATTTTCTCCCATACCTTTGTATAGTCACCAGCAAGGAATGCTTGTTCAAATCCACTATACATTGTCAGAGGAATGAGGAGACATTGCCTCTTATCTTTAAGATGCCGGAAAGTTGACAGAAAACCACTCCCAATAGATGTGTGTCTTTCTTCTTCATTTTCTTCTGAATCATTTGGAAGTGGATCAAGAAATATAGCTACCAGGAATACTGCCAAAATACCACATCCTATGGAGACAAAAAGGAATCTCATGTGACAAGTGATCCAAACTTTTAGGCTGTTGCAGAATATTGCACCTATGATTTTGGAACAATTGGACTCTTTTTTTTTAAAATTTATTTATTTATTTATTTATTTATTTATTTTGCTGAGGCAATTGGGGTTAAGTGACTTGCCCAGGGTCACACAGCTAGGAAGTGTCTGAGACCAGATTTGAACTCAAGTCCTCCTGACTTCAGGGCTGGTGCTCTATCCACTGCGCCACCTAGCTGCCCCCAACAATTGGACTCTTTCTAGAGTTAGATAGCAAAATGAACTACCTAGAGATCTGTGAAGCAGCTAATAACACACAGGAACAAATCTTTTGCCAGGCAATTTCTAATGAGTTCTTTATTATTACAAGAGGTTATCAAATTGTAAGTTGGATGTGAACTCATTGGGGAGGTTGTAGAAGCAGCTTGTGTTTGAGGGAGAAATTGAATTCTTCCCTCTCTAATATCCTAAGATCAGATTATTTTTCTTTACCTTATACTGAATCATATTGAAACATATTCACTTTTTTTTTTACTTTTTTTCACTCTGGGTGTGTTTGTTTGTGTGTGTATATAAAATGATTCTTATTGTCCTTCATTCTTGAAGAGGACCAAAATGACATCACTATGTTAAGTATGTCTGACATATGAGCTCAGAATGTTCTTCCACAGATCATGCACAAATAGTCCCTATGAACATTTGGGGTGCCTTCTCTAATTTTGCACATCCCGTATTTCTTCTGAACTATTTTAATTTTGCTTTGTTCATAGAACAAATCCCCCAAACACAAGTCCTTTTCAAAAGTTTGGCTCTTTTGGAAGGTCGTCTGGAAGAAAGTCATCTACCTTAGAGCCAAGGTGACTTCAGAAGATGCTGAGGAACAGTTGATATGATATTTGCTGTCCTACAATTCCAGAAGAAATACCAGGAGCAGAACGGCAGTCTGAACACAATATCTGTACATCAGACCAAGGCCTTTTATAGGGTCAATTGTGAGGGCTTTTGGAAAATTATGTCAGAATTTAGTCACCCAAAAAAAGTTCATCGGTATTGTAAGTCAATTTTATGATGGTATGCTTCTCTGCATTCTGGACAATGGACAAAGCTCTCATGGCTTTCCCAATCACCAATGGAATGAAACAAGGCTTTGTGCTTGCTCCCATGTTTTTTAGCATGATGTTTTCAGCTATGTTATCAATGCCTTCTCTGATGAGGGCACACCATGCTGGGCAGTCCTGTGCCAGTGTCTCCCACAGTGTGCCATCAATTCTAAAATTCTTAAGAGAGACCTTGCATTCAAGTGTCCTTGTATTGCCTTTTCTGATTACCTTGTGAATGCTTGCCCTGTATGAGTTCTCCATAAAATAGTCTTTTTTGGCAAGCTTATGTTGAACAATTTGACCAGTCCAACAGGCTTGTGCCCTCTGCAGTAGAATTTAAATGTTTAGTAGTTTAACTCAAAAAAGAACTTCAGTATTTGGTATCGTATCCTGCCAGGTGATTTTCATAGTCTTCTTAAGACTATTCAAATAGAAGCAATTCAGTTTCCTGGCATGGCATTGATACACTGTCCAGGTTTCAAAGGCATACAGCAATGAGGTCAGCCCAATGGTTCTGTAGACCTTCAGTTTGGTAGTAAATCTAATATCTTTCCTTTCCCACATTTTCCTTCAGAGCTTCCCAAACACAAACCCTTTTGAAAAGGCTGAACCTACACCTGGAAGAAGGTCATTTACCTTAGAGCCAGTACGGCTTCGGAAAATACTGAGGAACAGTTGGTATGGTGTTTGCTGCCCTACAACTCTAGAAGAAATGTCTGGAGCAGAATAGCAGTCTAAACACAATATCTGTACATCTGCCCAAGGCCTTTTATATGGTCAGTTGTGAGAGCTTATGGAAAATTACGTCAGAATTTAGTCATCAGTATTGTAAGTCAGTTTTATGATGGTATGCTTTTCTGCATTCTGGACAATGGACAAAGCTCTCCTGGCTTTCCCAGTCACCAATGGAGTGAATCAAGGCTTTGTGCTTGCTCCCATGCTTTTTCAGCCATGTTGTCAAATATATTCAATGAGGATAAACATAGCATCAAGGTCAGCTACCACACTGATGGTAAATTCTTCAACTTGAAAAGGCTACAAGTCAAAACCAAAGTGGAGAGAATATTGGTACATGATTTTTTTGTTTGCAGATGATTGTACTCTCAATGCAGCCTCCAAAGCAGAGATGCAACAAAGTATGGATCAATTCTCTGCTGCTTGTGCTAATTTCGATCTAACAACTTCAGGAAAACACAGATACTTCATCAGCCAGTACATTATCATCTATAAGTGGAGACATTGATTATAGCAAATGAAGAAATTTTGAATGTTGCGAATAAGTTTACTTGCCTTGGCAATATACTTTCTAGGGATGTCTACATTGATAATGAAATTGATGCATGCATATATATATATTGTGTACATATACATATATAATAGATACATGCATATAAGTACCATATATGTATATGTGTATAATGTATCTTTCTTTTAATTTGTCCAAATAGGTTTTACATTTTGCAACCTGGAAATGTCAAGGGGTGAAGGTTTTCAGATGAAAACTAGATTTCACTGATTATGGCCTTTTCTAGAACATTCATGAAGTTCAATTTTACCAGTTTCAGCACTGATCTCTAAGGATCCACATTTTTAAAGCACTATTTCATTTGGAACAGTTCTCTATTCTTTGTTTCTTGTGGGTGAGTCAGTGAGTGAGTTTCTCATGATCAAATTTATCTTTACCACCTGACTGTACCTCCTTGTCCTTCCAAATATCATGTTAATTCAATGATGCTAACAATTAAAATGGAATCTTATTGAGGACTATTTGGAAATCTCAAGAGATTATGTTTACTATCATTTCACTGATTTTTCATCTTTATAATACAAAGATATATTTTATTCATTGTAGTATGAAAGGATTTCTTTTAGTCCATATCCCTGGTCATTTGCATTGTAGATTTCTAAATCTACTTTTCTAAATCAACTTCATAAGCTGTTTCTCTTTATATATAAAATACTATTAAGATAATAAAATTGTCTTATCTCCATCTATTGCATAAAATTATTTTCCCATGGTTCTATCATATTATTAGGATCTTTGGTTTCAAAATTGCTTAATAGGATACCAAAACATTATCAAACAATTTTGACAATACACTGGGATAGGAGTAATTCTGATATCTCTAACTTCACTTGAGAAAGACCTACAAACAAACCAGCCCCTCACAACATATCAGATCTCTTCTAGGAAAAAAATTATACAAAGTTGGGGGTTGGGAGCACTTTTCTGAGTAAGCACAAGAAGAGGAAGAGAATTTCAAATGCCCATAGTTTACTTTCATCAATAACTGATTGGCATTTAATCTAAGCGCATACCAGTATAGATGCTCAGCAGGGTATAGATTAACTCATTTGCTGGACGCTTAGTGCTGTTTGTAGATATGTTGGCTGTAAAACAATCATTTGCTCCACAATACATCAATTGTTCTTTTGTGATTTCTCCTGTAAAATAAGAAAAAAAAAAACATTAAGTATCAAATGCTGTTATGCTGGTTTCAAATAATAAAGAGGAATAAATCCCTGAAATATAGCACATATTTTAACATATTTAACATGTATTATACTACCTGCCATCTAGGGGAGGGAGTAGGGAGAAGGAGGGAAAAAATTGGAACAGAAAGTTTTGCAAAAGTCAATGTTGAAAAATTACTCATATATTCTGTAAATAAAAAGCTTTAATAATAAAATAAAATAAAATATACACATATTTGTATTATCATCTGTCTCATGCTTTTTTCATAAAAATATCATGAGAAATTGTCAAATTCTGACTGAAATCTAAACAAACATCTGCAGCAGAGGTACCAAACACAGCCTATAGGCCATGATGCCATCCTCTCAGATGCACCCAAACCAAATTAAAATATAATTGGGAAATATTTAACAAAATAAATTTTAAAATAGAATATTTGGTTCAATCATATCAGGCTCTTTGTGGTCCCATTTGGGTTTTTCTTGGCAAAGATACAGTAGTTTGCCATTTCCTTCTTTGATGGATCTACTGGATCCATTCTGACAAGCAATCAGAGATCAAATGATTTGGCCAGGGTCACACAGCTAGGAAGTATCTGAGGTTGGATTCTAACTCTGATTTTCCTAACTCCAAGTCCAGTTTTCTGTTTACTGAGTCACTAGCTGCCTCACAATACAACATAGATAATGATAATATGTGGTTTTCTAAATCAATATGCTTCTTTTAGAAATTTTTATATATGGTTTAGTGGTCCTGTTTCTATTTGAGTTTGACACTACTGGTATATGGTATTTTTCCTCATTATCCAGTTTAATAACCACAAAGGAAAAATAAATTTAAAAAAAAACTATGATATGACCATGTTGTTGATGTAGCTGTGATAAATCACTGTGAAAGGCTTTTCTACATGTGTAGTAATCATGTCTTTAATAATACATTTTGCCAAGGATCAAATTGGAACTCACTAACCTATCAGAATATTAGAATGGAGTCAAATCTGCTCTTTTCTACTCTTTTAGATACCTCTCTTCATGATATTTCAAAGATAACAGTAGCAGGTCAGCTCTTATCAATTTCATAAACCTTTTTTGGTATGCTAGAATTTAGTTCAAGTTCTAGTAACTTGAACTCATTAAAGGAAATTTACTCTGTTACTTTCACCTTATCAATGAAGCCAACCAAGAAAAATCAATAAGAAATCTAGAAAATAATGAGAAGAACATGGTATGGCACAAGTCATACAGAGAAGAGAGAATTAGGAATTAAGGAATACCAAATGCTATAGAAAGGAGCATGAAGCCAACAAAAAAGAAGCAATTGAATTGTGCAACATGGAAGTCATTAGAAAGCTTGGAGAGAAGTTTCAGCAGAGTATAGGGTCTAATAGCCAGCCTGAAGAGTGTTGAAAAATGAATATAGCCAGGTGCAATGGAAGGAACGTTGAAATGAACCTTATAAACTTGGAGTCACTGGACCAATGTTAAATTACAGCTCTGACATCATGGTCAAATCATTCAGTAGCTCTGAACCTCCTCTAAGGTCCCTTCTAGTTCTAGCTTTAGAATCCTGTGATTTTATGAGAATATTCTGAGAAAGTACTATCTTCCAATTGAAAATCAAACTTTCTCCAAGTTTAAAAGTAAAAAATTTACCAGGAGGAAGATAATTCTAAAGGATGGCAGGGTCAAGGGAAAATTAGAAATTAAAAACACCCAAGGGCAGAAAGTATGGTGAGAGGAAAGAATTGGACAATGAGTCTAAAGAATTAGATTCTGATGACAACTGTCATTAGTTATATGATACCTTTCCTTATAGAGACTCTCAAAAGCTTTATTTTTCTTCTTAGATCTATGAACCCTCCCAAGATATCTTGGGGTTTACTGACTAGATTTGTTTTATAAGAACCATGCATTTATTTATTTATTTAGATGAAAGAGAATTCTTTGTCTCAATTGCTACCTAGCCAAAAGCCAAGGTCTCCCATTTCATCCAGGGCCATCTTCAGTCATTTTGATCTATATCTTGCCACTGGACCCAGATGGCTCTGGAGGGGAAAATGAGGCAGGTGACCTTGTCTAGCCCTCCCTCATTCAAATCCAATTCACTTGCATGACATGGCATCTCCTCCTTGATGTCATGATTCTCTTCAAGAATGAAGGATAAACAACAGCAACAACCACTACAACCTTAAAACAAAATCACTCTGATTCTCATTGATTGGCCACCAAGAGATTGTAGACAGCAATTATTTCTCCTTTGGTCAAAACGCTTAAGAGTCTTTCCCCTCCAAGATTTATTTATTCACTTAATTTTTTTTTCTTGAACTAGGTAAAAGAGGAGATTCTTTGCTTCAATTGCTACCTTGACTTAATTACTGAATGGGTGTAGTCTCAGACAAACTGAGACCTGCTGTAGACCTTAGCTTAAAAAGATCAAAGTTTTACAGTGGATCCAGGGCCATTCCTCATCTATAACTGGCCAATTGGACCCAGATGGCTCTGGAGGGAAAAGTGAGGCAAATGACCTTGCACAGCCTCCAATTCACTTGCATGTCATGGCATCACTTCCCTGTTCCCTTCGAGAACAAAGGACAAAATAATAACAACAAAAGTTACTGAATGATTCACTTCTCTAGCCCTCAATTGCTTCATGTAGAAAATAAAAGGGACTATATTATTTCTCAGATCTATTTCAGATTTCTATTCTTTAATCATTTAGAAAATTATGTTCATCTGTTTGAATGTTGATTAGAAATGGAAGTTCCTTTCTAACATTAAGAAGTGTAAATATCACAATGATATTATCCAGACTATGAACTTTAACTTTGAGTTTTAACTATTGTGATTGCTACAGACAAAATTATATAAAGTAGATTTTTTTATCTACATAAAAAGTGCTAAGGCATGTCAACATAAAATGAAGAAATCATCTGCCTGATAAATTAAGAAAAAGAAGAAAAAAATCATTCTGTATAGTCTCTCTTTTAACTATTATTGCAAAGTGTCACCATCTTGGATGGTCCAAGATTATGAAGGGATATGCTGGAAAACTTCAGGTTCACTTCTATGCTGTGTGTGGGTAATGAGAGGAGGAAAGGCAGTGGTGAGGAGATATATTTTGATCACATTTTCAAATGTTTAAGACAAACTTATACTTCCTCCTTTCCAATTCTATTTGGCAGATGACCAAGAACTCTCATTAAAGTACAAAGGGAAAAAGCAAAAGAGTTAGTTATTACTCTAAAACAGTTCCAACTTGGCAATATTATATATATGGTCATAGCAATATAAAGTTACAAAGATAATTTCTTAAAATGCAGAAAATTTAAAATTCTTTCAAACCTGATAATAGTAGGCATTCTGGAAAGAGTCCCAGGCTCCAAGCCAGAGAAGGCTTGAGTTCATATTTCAGCTCTTGCTAGTTGCTTGCTAGTTGGAGGTCTGTGAGCAAGTAACTTAAACTCTCTGAGACTCAGTCTCCTTATTCATTGGGTGGGAAAAATGATAATTGCATGACCTTTCTAGTCTTTTTCTATGTTACTCCTCTTCATGCATTCTACAATTCAACTATACTGGTCCACCTGCTATCCCTTAAATATGGCACACCATCTCCCAACTGTACATTTGCACTGGAAATCCCCCCCTCAATACTCCAGAATTCTTCCCTTTCCATACTTTCCTTTTAATTTCCCTGGCTTCCTTCAAAACTCTACTTAAATCTCATCTTTTGTAGAAGGGTTTTACCATTCCTTCTTTCTCCTCAGGGTCTTCTCATTGGAGGTTCCCTTCCATTTACACTATCTCTTACATGCATGGGTATTTGTGTGTTGTCTTTCCCATTAGAAGATTAGAATCCTTGAAAGGAGGACCATATTATTTACCATTTTTGGTATTTACAGTGCTTAGCATAGTGTGATATATAGTAAGAACTTCATACTTGTTGACTTATTGATAAGATTTTGATATTAGGATGAATGGGAGTGAGTAGTCAAGAATGATACTAAGGTTATGAGTCTGATTGAGAGTGATAGCATTATTGACAATCATAGAGAACAGATATTGGAGTTATTGAATTGAATAGTAAAGCATTTATTGGTAAACTATAAGGAAACATGACTATGACACAGTTTTTCTATTGGAAAGGCTAGGGTGTTGGAAAAGAAGGGAGACAGAACAAGTTGCCCTGTTGTCTCTCTTTTAGGGTTGTTATGTGAAAAGTATTTTGAAATGGTAAAGCATTATATAAATATGAGCTATTACTAGAATAAAATAAAATTACTAAAAATAATTTCCTTCCTTTTATCTTTGTTTGAATATTCTGAATTTTCAGCATAGATAGTAAAAATAAATTGATATAAAAACTATAATACAACCCAATTTTATATCTAGGTGTGCCCAGAGGCAGTTACAGATCAGTTCAATAATAAAATGAATGCAAGGAGAAACTCTGATATGGAATGACTCAGTTGTACAAATTATTAATTTAATTAGCAGTTTCTAGTCCCCAGTACTCAGTACATCCAATAAAATACAGTTTATTTGAAGAAAATGACTATGTGTCCCTTAAACCTAGTAAAGAACCAGTGATTGTGTAGAGGTAGAAAAAAAAAGTCAAACTATTTTTGTATTGTGTGGAAAGGCAAAAATAATACTTCAAAGTTAATTACATTTTACTGTGCTCTCTCAACATAGATGAAAAAGGAAATAAAGAAATATCTTCCGAAGCATGTAGATGGTGCAGTGGATCCAAATGTCAGGAGGATCTGAGTTCAAATTTATTCTTAATCACAGTATTTACTAGTTATGTGATCCTGGACATGTCACTTAATCCCAATTGTTTTGTAAAACAAACAAACAAAAATAAAAGAAATATCCTCAGATTCAATTAACAATTCTCTGATAAATAGTCAAGGGATATGGGCAAATACCTTTTTAAAGGAAGAAATCTACTATCAACAAGTATAATTTAAAAGTATTCTCAAATCAATAAAAATCAGATAAATGAAAAGTAAAGAACCTCTGAGTTTCTACTTCACATCCACCAGATTGGCAAAAATCACACAAGTAGAAAATGACAAATGTTGAAGGGACTGAAGGAAAACAGACATACTAAGGTATGGTTGGTGGTGCTTTGAATTGTTCTAGACATTCTGAAAAGCCATTGGAACTATGCCCCCAAAGTCCCTAAACCATCCATACTCTTTGATCCATCAAGATCAGCACTAGGCTTATATAAAGACTGAATATGAAGTGTGTTCCACACCTCCTTATAGAGAGGGGATGGATTCAAAACTGAAATTGAACCATGCATGTTTGGTCATGGTCAATGAGGGAATATACTTTGCTTTACTATGTAAATTTGTTACAAGAGTTTTACTTTTCTTTTTGTTATCTTCTCATTTGAAGGGATGGAATGAGAGAGAAAATAGACATTTGCTCATTTAAAATTATAAAATTATTTTTTAAAAACTTAATCAACATGTTTCCCTTTTTTCATTTGTACAGAAGTTGCAGCTATTTCTTGGAGCTGTATTTGAGCATACTCCATTTACCTTTAGTAGATTCCTGCCGAAACACCAAAGATGAAATCAAATTCCCCCATACACCAGAAGACTGAAATATGAGATAGAAGATGCCAAAATACTGGTTGACAACATCTTTCCCAAGTTTCCCTGCCTTCTTTGCATAGATATTCCCACTCATTGTAAGGTAAGTAGACTCTGCAGACCACAGTGGGGCTCCTCCTAGACCTAGGATTATGGCAGTGGGGATCAAGGTGAACCTAAGAAAAGAGAATCAGTTAGTCAATATAAATGTTTTTTGTTTCTTTGAGAGAAATTAAGTAGCTCAGGTCTGCCTTGTTAAAACTTCCATGATGTCCTTCCCAGGATAAGCTGATTATTTGAAATCTCATCATCATGTCAACTCAACCTTGAATATTCAACCCCTTCCCAATTTCCTCAACCTCCTCTTCCCTCTGATTGGAGGGCTGGAAGGGAGAGGAAATATTAAACTTCTCCCCAAGCTTCTCTTAATATTAGAGCAGGCACAATATGGACTTTCTGGTCATTTTCTTATTTGTATCTCCCCCACTTAGAACTGTACTTGGCACAGAGTAGGTGCTTTTAAAAATGTTTTCATAATTGGGTTAGACAAGCCATTCAACATTCACTTAAAGAAATGAGTAAGCAACATACTTTTTTAGCTAAGGTACATGTGGAAAGAAGGCATTAAGTGCCAATCAATTCCAGGACTGAAAAGTTCAGTAGATGGTTACCAAGCATTTCAAACAATTTGAAGGTGCTGAAATGATAAGAAAGCCTGGCTTTCTTAGCTTGAATACTGTATGTTGCTGTTAAGAGTAGAAGGAGGAAGCTTTTAGACAACTAATCTTTTCTGACACCCTCCACTGCTGACCTCTTCATATATTTGCCCTATACCTAGTGAGCAGCAGAATGCAATTGGCTGAAGGTCAGGGCTTTTCAAAAGAGTTAGAAGAAGAGATATACCAGCTGGCATAGAAGTTTCCCAGAGAGAAAATGATATAGCAGCACATGGAGGCTGTGATGGTCCACTTGCAGCCAAATTTCTTAATGAGAATTGGAGGAAGGAACATGGAAGACACAATCACGGATGCATAGATAACACTAAGTGTAGCCACCCCTAGTCCTTCTGCCCTATTAAGGCTGCTCTGTGAAAACAAAACAAAAAAACAAAAACAAAAAAACAAGCAAATAAAAACAGCTAGTTATTCAAATTTAAGAGGAGGGCAAAAGAAGTGTTCTGTTATTTGAGGATTTTTCCTGAAACTTTTTGAAAAAAATCAAATAAAAATAATGAGTTTTTTCCTTTTTGGAATAAATAAATTTATTGATTTTTACATGCATTTAGAATTTATCTTTCTCATTGTCTCACTCATCCCTAACTGAGCAAATAAAAATTTGATTTTAAACAGTTCAGCAAAACAAAATCCCACAAAAATGAATGTGTCTCTGTATTTTAAGCACATCAGTTTTCTGTCAAGAGGTAAGTGGTATGACATGCCATTTCTCAAGTTCTATGTAGTTGTCTAAAAAAAATTACCCACCAAAATTTTATATCATCACTCTTTTGTAATGGCAAAGAACTTAAAAGAAAGTAGATGTCAATCCATATAATTATATTAATTGTGGTACATAAATGAAATGAAATATTATTCTTTTGTAAAAAAAATAAAATAAAAAGTTAATAACAAAGAATCGCAAGAAGACATATGACTATGCAAAGTAAATTGAACAAAACCAAGAAAAAATATACAAAATATCTGCAAAAATGTAAATGTAAAGAAAAACAAAATAAAAACCAAATGCTTTAAAATTACCATGACCAGGCTTAACTTACAAAAAGCAGAGGTAGAAGAATACACCTTCCTTTCTTCCTTGTAGAGGTGGGAGTCAGCATATGATGTCATATTTGGTTGACAAAGTATTTGAAAATTAATTATCTGCTTAGGGAAGGGAGAGGAGAAAGAAGGAATGGATATTCTGGCTGCATACAAAAGTAACCACAACCTGATGGTAGAATATATTCACAGAACTGCAAACAAGTGTATATACACCAGGAAAAAAATGAAGTCCAGTGTTGGTTTTTCCTTCTTCTTTTGACTCAAATTTCAAGATTAAAAATTATGCCCGACAAGATGTTTTGAAATTCTACCCAAAGAAAAGACAGTTACATCCGAGTTTTTTCTACACAGATTCTAAATGAGAAAATAGACCTGGAAAGCTGCAATTAACACTTTTGAACTTAAAACAGACAGAGAAGAGCTTTCATGCCTCTGAAGTGAAACAAAACTGTCCAGAACCACGTTTTAGTTTCCAAAGCAAAATCATCACTGAACAGGAATAGAAACAGCACATGGCCAATAGAGAAAATAGCAAATAAATCCAAGATAAATAATGACCTATCTACCCATGACTTATTGAACATAGAGAAAGGATCAATCATACTTCTAAATCTTGTTCCTCATAGTATTTCTACATTGATCTTCTCTTGGCTTGAAACTCAGGCCTTTTTCTCTTCCAAAAATTTCCTCTCCTTTTACTGACTTCTAAAACTGCTGTATATCCAGGGTGCTGAGCTCATTTCTCAAATGAAACTATTCTCTCTCAAAATAAGTGATCATTTAGTGAACAAATTATTTAGTGAACAGTGTCTCTATCCTCATAATTCTTGACTTATCTGAAGCATTTGAAACTGTTGATTGCTCTGCAGGCATCTCAAACTCATATTAAAATCAGAAATCATCTTTCCCCTTAAGTCCATCCTAAACTTCCCTATTTCTGTCAGTAACTCCATCATCCTTACATTTATTCAATACCATGACCTCCTTATCATCTTTGACTTACTATTTGTACTCATCTCACACATCCAATCAGCTGCCAAATTATTTTGTTTCTACCTCCAAAATCTCTCATCACATTTATCCCCAACTTTCTATTCACACGTCTACCCTATTTCAAGTCCTTATCACCAATTGATTAGAAAATTGCAATAGCATGTTTATTTTCCTTGCCTCAAGTCTCTATTCCAATTCATCCTCCATTCCTCCAAAGTGACCATCTCTCTCTCCTCTCCTCTCCCTCTCTTTTCTTCCCTCCCTCATTGCCCTATCTCTGTGACCTCTGCAAAATGTTCTTCCTTCTCACCTCCATCTCCTGGAATCCCAGGCTTCCTTCAAGACAAATCAAACATCTCTTTTCTGTATGAGTTGTTTCCCAATCTGCATCCCCCAATTTACTAGTGCCTCCCCACCTAAGACTATTTTGTAAACTTACATCTGCCTTAAATTGTGAATCTGCTTTCTTTACCTACATATTTTTATGTGCTTTTCACTATTAGAATGCAAGATCTTTGAGTGGAGGGATTAGTTTACTTTGTCTTTATATCTCAGGTGCTTAATCCAATGCCTGACACCTAGTTGAGACAAAATGTCTGTTGACTGAGAGACTGATTAAATAAAGTGGTTAATTATTCCATACTGTTATTTTATTCCTAGTAAAAGTTAACATTCACTGACTCAAATACTAAAAGTGTTGGTATTTCAGCGACCTTACTTGAGGAAAAGCTCAACTATAAGGTTGATTTTACCTCACCAAGCACCATCATCTCCACTGTGAAAGCCTTCTAAAATATAGGACATTGAGGATACTAAGAGGACCTGGCCTTAAATCTCAATAACCAGGCTTAAAGCTTTATATGAACTAACTCATCCCTAAAAGGTGTATTCTAAACTTTTTTTTAAGTTCAGGCAAATATCACATCTACTCAGGTACCAGCTATATGGTGGATGAAAAAATGATATGAGGAAAAAATTTGTGAGAACAATGACAGGATTATTCAATAAAACTGTCCCACTCTTCATATCCCCTCAGTCTACACCATTTTGAGGGGGCTATAATATCAGAGTAACATAGCAGAATTTCAGGCTCATATAAAATTTGTTGTTTATTATTGTTGTTTTGTTCAGTCCTGTCTGACTCTTTATGACTCCATGGACCATAGTATGCCAATATTATCCATGGGTTTTTCTTGGCAAAGATACTGGAAGGGTTTGCCATTTTCTTCTCCAGAGGATTAGGGCAAATAGAGTTTAATTTGCCCAAAAGTACCTACCTAGTAAATGTCTGAGGCTGGATTTGAATTTAGATCTTGCTGTTTCCTGACTCAGCATTCCATTCATTGAGCCACCTTTCTTCTACATAAAATTAATATGCCAGGAGAAAGGGGAGAATTGACCACAGTGAAGGTGCTAAATTTAATCAGATAATTATAAAAGTCATTCTTTCTCCACAATCTTGCTACCACAATTTATTAATAATTCATCCTATATATTAAAAGGATTTCCAAGAGCTTTAAAAAATCATGCAGAGAACCCATAAGTTGTACTTAATCTGTGTGAATACTCTTTTTTACTATAAAAATCTTGCTTCTTGAAACAGTCTTCTGGTTTAGTTTTTGGGGCACCACAATCTTTAGGTTTTCTTACACCTTTCCAAACTTTTCTTCTAAGTTTTCTTTATTTGATTTAATAATTCAAACTGCCTACTTTACTGACTTTTCCATGATGCTGTCCTTGACCTTTTATTCTTCACTCTTTGTACTCAATTCCTCTGAGAGTTCAAGCTTCTCTTAACTGATTCCATTCTGTACATAACTCCTCATGTACATCTACCTATTTCCTCCTAGCTATAACACTTCAATAATATGTTCTTAAAATTAAACATGTTCTGGCTCTCTTCAACAATGAAATGTTTCAAACCACCTCCAAATGTTCACTGAAGAAAGCCATATACACCCAGAGAGAGGGATGCGAAATGTGGACCACAACATAACATTCTCATACTCCTTGATTGATGTTTGCTTACATTGTGTTTCCTTTATCTGATATATCGTTTGTGTAGATAAGATTTTTCTTGCACACCAATGATAAGTTTGGAAATATGTATACATATATTCGATTTGCCAATATTTTAACATAATTAACATGTAGTGGATATCCTGCCATCTAGGGGAGGGGTGGGGAGTTGGGGGGGAAAATTTGTAACGGAAAGCTATGTAAGGGTTATTGTTGAAGAATTACCCACACATATGTTATGCAAATAAAATAAAAAATTAAAAAAAAAATTAAACATGTTCAAGACTGATCTCATCATTTTCCCCACCAAAATTGATTTCATTTCTCCATCATTATCTTAGGCAATTAGTCATCTGGGTCTTCTTCCTTTTGTTCCCTTCCATGTTCAGTCAGTCACTAAGTGCTGTCAATTTTTCCTCCCTATTATCTCTTTAATTGGTCTCTGTTACTTTTCAATACCAGTCACAATCCTAATTAAGCACCTTATTATCTTCGTATACCAAAACTACTGAAATAAGCTGTTATTCTTGCTACTAGCTTCTCCCAACTCCAATTTCTTGGCACCATTTTCAGATTAATCATCTTAAAATGGAAAAGCAGTTTTTAGGAGAGTGCAAAGCATGTGGGACTTGGAGTCCAAAGACAGTTCGATTTTGTAATTCTACTATTTACTATCTGTGTGACCTATGTGACCTATGCCTATATAGGACCTGATTTTGTCACATATAAAATAAAGGGATTGGAATAAATGTGGTTCATTTCTACTCTAAAACCATGATGTCTGTTTCCTATTTGATAATAATGTCTGAATGGTTTTCCAATGTCTGAATGATAAAATTCAATGTCCATTAACTACTATTCAATGCTTTCTGAAATGTAGCTCTAATCCATGTTTTGAATTCTCCCTAAACCTGTAAAATTTTACAAATGGGATTTATCTTTTTAGACTACCACTGCCCTTGGCTCTCACATGTCTCTGCTTGCATTAGATTAAGTGCTGTCTAGGGCAGTTTCTGGCTTCTTTTAACTTTTTTCCTTATAAGAAAGCTATTGGGTTGGCTAAAACTGTTTTTGTAGCAAATGATCCATTACAAATTTGGCTCTTATATGTAGTGTGTATCTTATCCTTAGGCATCTTTTCATAGGTCTATATTTCTTATCTCTCTAATTACATTGTAAACTCTTTGAGGGCTCATAAATCTTTATATAGTCGACAATGTTCTATGCATAGTAGGTAATTAATAAACATATGTTGTTTGATACATTGATTAAAACCATAGGCAAGAAAGAACAATTCCTCAGAATATCAGGAAGACAGAGAAAAAGTCAATCATAGTTCATGTGGGCACAGTAGTTGAAGTCTTCTCAGTAATGCAGAAGAAATATATGGAGGGAAAGAAGGTGAACAATCATGGTTTGATTAATTATAGCCTAAAACTGTGGAGAAGAAGGAACATTTCCATAGAATATTGGAAACAGAAAGAAGAAATCAATGATGAATCACATTGAATGGGCATTTTAAGTTTTACTAAGCATTGTCCCACAACCCACCAAAGTAAGTAGCACAAATAGGATTATCTCCATTTTACCAATCAAGAAATACATTAAGGCTAAAAGTGTAGGGATTTGCTCAGGATTTGTCACAGCCTTCATTAGAGCACAAGCCTTGCAAACTTTGTTTCCCAAACTCTTTTCACTCTGCCATATTGTTTGTTTTAGGGGCAAATGTGCCAGGCTTAATTTATTGTATCATAAACTGGGAGTAGAGCCAGAGTCATTCAGACAGAGACTGTTTTTCTATTCTTGAGGATTAGCTTTTGAATTTATCCCATTGGATGCTACTGAAAACCCTGCAGCATTTCTCTAAATTGGTATTTCTTCACCACTCATAACTTTTCTACAAATCAAAAAAGTGTCCTTTCGTCCTTTGAGCTTTAAATCAGTAAATACAAAACTTAAAATGTCCAGTCTATTTTCTGTGTGAAGGATCCCATTGACACTGAACCAATATTAATATTTGTAAGTGGAGCAAGCCCTTTCTCCTCTCCTCTGTGTATATATTAAATCAGGTAAGACTCGAAAATACAGTTGTAGAACCTTCTTTCCAGATTGTGTTGTATAAACAGATGTGGGACCCTGAGCATATAGAACTCCATTGACTTCCTCTAATCTTTTTTTCTTTCCATATTTCCTTAATTTCAGTCAGTGTTGTAGGTTGTTCAATCAACACGCATTTATTAAGTGCTTGCAATGTGCTATGTACTGTGTTGAGTCCTGTAAAACAAATAAAGGAAAAAACACAGAGAGAGAGAGAGAGAGACAGAGAAGCAGAGAGAGATACAGAGAGAGGGCAAGAAAGAGAGACAGAGACAAAGCCACAGAAAGAGAAAGACAAACAGACATAGAGATGAAAGGGAAGGAAGGAGAAAGGAGATGAGAGAGAGGAGAGAGAGAGAGAGAGAGAGAGAGAGAGAGAGAGAGAGAGAGAGAG
>JAJPUD010002737.1:0-42378 GCA_023553655.1 Myrmecobius fasciatus
GGAAGATAGTGTCTAGGTTCTTTTTTTCATCATGGCTTTCAGGAAGCACTATAATGCTTAGATTGACTCTCCTAGATCTATTTTCCAGGTCAGTTGTTTTTTCTAGGAGATATTTCATGTTTTTCTCTATCTTTTCATTTTTTTGTTTTTGTTCAACTGATTCTTGAAGTCTTGATGAGTCATTCATTTCCAATTGTTCGATTCTAATTTTTAATGTCTTATTTTCTTCAGTTACTGTTTTTAGTTCCTTTTGCAATTGACCAATTACGTTTTTTTGTTCATTGCATTCTTTTTACATTTTTTCTATTTTATTTTGCAGTGATCTCATTTCGTTTCCCCATGTTTCTTCTAACTCTCTTTAAAGATTTTGTATGCAATCTTCAAAGAAAGCCTTGTGACATGGAGACCAATTTATGTCTCTCTTTGGGGCTTTTTCTGGAGTTGCTTTACCTTTAGGGGCCTCAGGATTTGAGGTCTGTTCTTTCCTCTCTCCATAAAAGTTGTCTATGGTAAGATCTCTTTTTGGTTTTTTATTCATTTTTTTAAAGGTGTGAGGTCTGTTTAAGGCAAAGGTGGGACAGCTGGTTTAATTTGCCCTGGGGCAGTTCTGCTGATTTAGTTATTTCAGCAACTGGGCAGTTCTGCTGATTGAATTATGTCAGGTGCTGGGCAGTTCTGCTTTAGTTCACCCTGGGGCAGTTCTGCTGATGGAGTTATTTCAGGTACTGGGCAGTTCTGCTGATTGAATTATTTCTGGTGCTGATCAGTCCTGCTGATTGATTGATTGATCACCCTAGGGTGCTGTGTAATGGCAGCTAGGTCCAATGCTCAACAGGGGTTCAGTGATTCACAATCTACCCCACACAAAAGGCAGACCCTCCAAACCACCTGCCCACAATCAGGACAGATTGGCCCAAGAGGCCCCCAGAAGACTCCCAGGTGTGTGAAAAGCATAATGCTCCCACTCCTGTTCTGACTCCTGTTGCAGCTCACTGCTCCAGCTCCCTGCCCTGGTCTCTCTGTGCTGCAGTCTGGATTCAGCAAACCACCCATCTGCCCAATTAAAACAGACCTGTTTTGAATTTCTTCCAGAATATCTTTTTCTAGAATCGTGTTGTCCTCCAGATATTGTGGATTTTTTTGCTGCAAAATAAGTGTATAGGCTTCATATGTTGTTCACTACCAAACATTCAAAGAACAATTAATTCCAATACTATACAAACTATTTGAGAAAATAGGGAAAGAAGTTACACTGCCAAATTCCTTCTATGAGACCGATATGGTGCTGATAGCTAAACCAGGTAGGATGAAAAAACAGAGAAAGAAAGCTATAGACCAATTTCCATAATGAATATTGATGCAAAAATTTTAAATAAGATATTAGCAATGAGATTGCAGAAAGTCATCCCCAGGATAGTACACTATGACCAAGTAGGATTTATACCAGGGATGCAGGGCTGGTTCAATATTAGAAAAAATTCAGCATAATTAATTATATTAATAACCAAACTAACAAAAACCATATGATTATCACAATAGATGCAGAAAAAGCATTTGATAAAATCCAACACCCTTTCCTATTAAAAACACTAGAGAGTATAGGAATAAATGGGCTTTTCCTTAAAATGATCAGTAGCATCTATTTAAAACCAACAGCAAGCATCATATGTAATGGAGACAAACTAGAACCATTCCCAATAAGACCAGGAGTGAAACAAGGCTGCCCACTGTCACCATTACTATTTAATATTGTATTAGAAATGTTAGCTTTAGCAATAAGAGAAGAAAAAGAGATAAAAGGAATCAGAGTAGGCAATGAAGAAACCAAATTATCACTCTTTGCAGATGACATGATGGTATACCTAGATAACCCTAGAGACTCAACTAAAAAACTACTAGAAACAATTCACAACTTTAGCAAAGTTGCAGGATTCAAAATTAATCCACATAAATCATCAGCTTTTTTATATATTACCAACAAAATTCAGCAGCAAGAGATACAAAAAGAAATTCCATTCCAAATAATGGATGATAGGGTAAAATATTTGGGAATCTATCTGCCGAGGAAAAGTCAGAAACTATATGAACTAAACTACAAAACACTTCCACACAAATAAAATCAGACCTAATCAATTGGAAAAACATTAAGTGCTCATGGGTAGGCAGAGAAAATATAATAAAAATGACAATACTACCCAAACTAATCTACTTATTTAGTGCCATACCAATCAAACTACCAAGAAATTATTTTACAAATGTAGAAAAAATAGTAGCAAAGTTCATTTGGAAGAACAAAATATCAAGAATTTCAAGGAAATTAATGAAAAAAAAAAGGCTGATGATAGTGGTCTTGCTGTACCAGATCTACAACTATAATGTAAAGCAGCGGTCATCAAAAGCATTTGGTACTGGCTAAGAAACAGAGCAGTCAATCAGTGTCACAGTTTAGGTTATAGGGACAATCTAGGCAATAACCTTAACAATTTAGTGTTTGATAAACCCAAAGACCCCAGCTTTTGGGATAAGTACTCACTATTCGGCAAAAACTGCTGGGGAAATTGGAAACTAGTGTGGAAGAAATTAGGGCTTGACCTATACCTAACACCACATACCAAGATAAGATCTAAATGGGTTCATGATGTAGATATAAAGAGGGACTTTGTAAGCAAGTTAGAGGAACGTAATATAGTTTATCTCTCAGACCTGTGGAGATGGAATAAATTTATGTCCAAAGAAGATCTAGAACTCCCAATTGAACACCAGATGGATAATTTTGATTATATTAAGTTAAAAATTTCTGTAGAAATAAAACTAATGCAGACAAGATTAGGATGGAAGCATCAAATTGGAAATCATCTTTACATTTAATGGTTCTGATAAAGGCCTCATTTGCAAAATATATAAAGAATTGTCTCATACATATAAGAATTCAAGCCACTCTTCAATAGATAAGTGCTCAAGGCATATGAACAGACAATTTTCAGATGATGAAATTAAAACCATCTCTACTCATATCAAAAGTTTCTCCAAATCACTTTTGATCAGAGAAATGCAAATTAAAACAACTCTGAGGTACCACTACACACCTATCAGTTTGGCTAAAATGACAGGAAAAAGATAATGATGAATTTTGGAGGGGATGTGGGAAAACTGGGACACTAATACATTGTTGGTGGAACTGTGAACGGATCCAACCATTCTGGAGAGCAATTTGGAGCTATGCCCAATAAGTTATCAAACTGTGCACACCCTTTGACCCAGCAGTGTTTCTACTGGGCCTATATCCCAAAGAAATCTTAGAGGGGGGAAAGGGACCCACATGTGCAAGAATGTTTGTGGCAGCCCTTTTTGTAGTGGCTAGAAACTGGAAACTGAAGGGATGCCCATCAATTGGAGAGTGGCTGAATAAATTATGGCATATGAATGTTATGGAATATTATTGTTCTGTAAGAAACGACTAGCAGGATGATTTCAGAGAGGCCTGGAGAGACTTGCATGAACTGATGCTGAGTGAAACGAGCAGAACCAGGAGATCATCATACACAGCAACAACAGTATTACATGATGATCAATTGTGATGGACATGGTTCTCTGCAACAAAGAATTCTCTCTAACCAGTTCCAATTGTTCACTGAAGAAAACCATATACACCCAGAGAGAGGGATATGAAATATGGACCACAATGTAACATTTTCATGATTTCTATTGATGTTTGCTTGCATTGTGTTGCCTTTCTCTGATTTTTTTTTTCTTGTAGATAGGATTTTTCTTGCAAAACTTGTCAAGTATTTCAATATTATTGACATGTAGTGGACTTCCTGCCATCTAGTGGAGGGGAGGGGACTGGGGGCAAAAGTTGTAATGAAGAGCTTTGTAAAGATCAATGCTGGGGAACTACCCATACATATGTTATACAAATAAAAATCTTTAATAAAAATTTAAAAAAAAAGAATCTCCTCTTTCACCTAGTCACAAAAAACCCCCAACAGATTGGAGAAAAGGAAATTGTGTGTATTATAAACTATTAAGATTAATTGCTTTATTAATATTTGTTCTCTCACTTTAAGAATAGTCAACAAAACAATAAATTAAATCAGATTTGTAGTACTTACCAATTTCTGAGATATAAATGATCACAGTGAAAATTTAATGAGTATTTTAAAAAATGGCTCTAGCATAAGTTATGTAAGCCCAAGGATTAGTTTAGTCTTACTTGCTATTATTACTACAATATATCTTTGTGACTTGCACATAATTGATGCTTTTTAAGTTGGATTGAATCAAATTAACACAATAAAATGTTTGAAGGTGCACATTTCATTCCTTATATTTTATTGTGAGGTTAAATTATAATATGTTTTTAAGCTTTTTACTAAAAGATGTAATATTTAATTTATTCTCTTTACACACTGTGTATAGTGTTAACTTTAAAGCTTGAATGGTTATTTAAATAACATCTAGTCAGTATTGTGTAGTAGGAAAAAAAAACAATAAACTGAAGTAGCTGGTTCCCGTTTTTAACCTGTGAAACTTTAAGCAAACCCCTTAATAATTCTGTTTACCTGATTTTCTGTTTGTAAAATGATAATTGGTCAATGTGGCCTTCAAAGTTGCTTCTAGTTTTCAATATATAATGTAGTTCAACCTCCTCTTTTTTCTTTTTCTTTTTTTTTTCAATGAGAAACTGAGGTTTAGGTCACAGGAACATCTCCCTTGAGATTACAAAGGTAGAAAGTCACAGTGCATGGATCAGATTGCAACATTAAGCCTTTTCAGCTGAATTAAATCCAATGTTATGTTATATTATTTATTTACTTAGTTGTTTCTTTTCCTTTTCTTTTTCTTTTTTTTTTCTTCTTTGGGTGAATAATATTTTATTTTAGTTTTCAAATTACATAAAATAGTTTTAAATATACATTTTTATAAGATTTTGAGTCTTTTTTTTCTCACTCATAACTCTGCCAATTTGGCAAGCAATCTGATAAAGGCTACACATGACTAATGATATAAACATATTTTCCCATTAGTGATATTGTGAAAAAACGAAACAAGAAAGGGTCTCTCTCTCTCTCTTTCTCTCTCTCTCTCTCTCTCTCTCTCTCTCTCTCTGTCTCCGTCTCTCTCTCACACACACACATACACACACACACACACACATACACACACACACCAAGAACAAAAACGAAGTGAAAATGGTATGCTTCAATCTGCATTTCAGACTCAATAGTTCTTTTTCTGGATGTGACTAGCACTTTTCAGTTTTTGGTATTGTCTTTGATCATTCTATTGCTGAAAAGAGCTAGATAATCATCATACTGTGTGGCTGTTACTATGTACAATGTTCTCATGGTCTATTTACTTTATTAGCATCAGTTTCTGTAAGAATGAAATTTGTCTGCTCACCATTATAACATAATGGTATTACATTACATTCATGTGCAACTTATTCAGTCATTCCCCAATTGATGAGCATCCCCTCAATTTCCAATTTTCGGCCACCACAAAAATAGCTACTGTTAATAATTGTTATACATATAGGTCTTTTCCCATTTTTTATTATTTCTTTGGGATAGAGAGCTAATAATGGTATTTCTCTATCAAAGGGGATGGTGCAGTTTCATTGCCCTTTTGGCATAGTTCCAAATTGTTCTCCAGAATGGTTGTGTCAGTTCAACTCCACCAACAATGCATTCATACTGGTAATTTAAAAGTAAGTTCATAAAAGTACAAGAAAGAAAAATTTTAAAATAGCCAGGCTATAAAATTACCCAAGATGATCCTATAAACTAAAGATTTTTTCCTTTTTCAACCTTACATACAATGGATTAATATTGTTTCACAGAAATTTTGTATTTAAATTGTTCTCTTAAAAATACAAACTGAGAAATGTAAACATAAACATTTTAGTAACTCAGGTGCATTGGGATTAATTAGAATTTTTATTGAAAAGCAGTTGTGTTTCTGTTTGTCTGCAACATTATACATACATTTTTTTCTAGTGCGTATTCAAATGCTGTTAAAACACACATTTAAACTGTGGCAATATGAAGATTCCAGCCAAATGTACATTATTTATATAGATTGCCCCAATTACATATTTCTCAGCAGAAGAAGCCACTTTGAACAAAGACATTTCATTTTCTGCACCTGCAATGTAGACTGTAGGCAGAAACACATGTCCTTAATATGGATTTTTTTACCAGTCTACTTTTATTTGAAAATTATCACTATATAGCATAAGGTGTAAAAAATAAAATATCTAGCATTGTGTAGCTAACATTGTAGCATAGACACAAAAAAGTGGTGAAAACAAATGGAAAGAGGAAATGTATAGAAAGAGTGATTAATTTTTGAGTCAGGAAACTTGGTTTCCAATTATTCCTCTGCCACATATTAAGATGCATGTGACCTCATTTAACCTCCATGAGTCTCAGTTAATTTAAAACTAAAATAATGAAGTTGAACTTGATGGCTTTTCAACACATTTCTATTTCTAACCCTATGAAACAGAGGAAATACTAGATTCAGATTCAGCCTAGCTATGTGAACTTGGGCAAGTCACTTTACCCCAATTGCCTCCAAAAAAATTGTGATCAAAGGAAATGATAATTTCTATATTTACGTATATATTTATATATATGGTTTCTATAATATTGACATCAATATTAGTTATGAAAAAGAGACAGATAAACAAAAGGGAGACAGATAAATAGAGAGACAGAGAGAGAACACAAAACTAAAGGTCAGAATAAGTGGCCACAGTGATGCTGTAGATAGAAAACTGGGCCTAGAGTCAGGAAAACCCAAGTTCATATATGAGGTCAGACAAATTAGCAATGTTATTGTAGGAAAATCATTTAACCTACATTTGCCTCATCTATAAAATAAATGTCAACAATAGTGGAGTATAAAGAAAACAGAAAGAAGCTGTGTCTTAAATGATTCTAATGTATGTTTTTTAGATTGTCTTTAATTTTTTTTTGTTTTTTTTAATCAATAGTTTTTTATTTTCAAAATACATACAAAGTTAGTTTTCAGCATTTATCCTTGAAAAAGCTTGTGTTCCAAATTTTTCTTCCTCCCTTCCCTCACAATCCTTCTCTTAGACTGCAAGTAATCCAATATGTTAAACATGTACAATTCTTCTATTCATATTTCAAGATTCATCATGCTGCACAAGAAAAATCATATCAGAAAGGGAAAAAAATAAGAAAACAAAAAGCAAGAAAGCAACAACAAAAAGGTGAACATATTATGTTGTGATCCACTTTCAGTCTGACAGTCCTCTTTCTCGATGAAGATGGTTCTTCTCTCCATCACTAGTCTATTGGAATTGCCCTGAATCAGCTCACAGTTGGAAAAAAAAAAAACACACATCCAAAAGAAATCATCATCGCATAATCTTGTTGTTGCCCTGTTCAATGTTCTCTTGGTTCTGCTCACTTCTTTTAGCATCATTTCATGCAGGTCTCTCCAGGCATTTCTGACATCATCCTCCTAATCTTTTCTTATATTCCACATACCATAATTTATTCAGCCACTGATGAACATCCATTCAGTTTCCAGTTTCTTGCCACTAGAAAAAGGGCTGCCGCAAACATTTTTGAACTTGTGGGTGTCTTTTTCTCTCCTTTAAGATTTCCTTGACATACAGACTTATTAATGGTACAGACCTAGTAATGTTACTGCTGGATCAAATGGATAACGATAGTTTTATAACCCTTTGGACTTAGTTCTCACTGAATGGCTGGATCAGTTCACAACTCTACCAATGATGCATTAGAATCCCAATTTTTCCACATTCCCTCCAACATTTTTCATTATGTTTTCCTGTCATCTTAGCCAATCTGATAGTAGTGTAGTGATACCTCAGAGTTGTCTTAATTTGTATTTCTTTGATCAATAGTAATTTAGAGCATTTTTTCACACAATTAGAAATGGTTTTAATTTCTTTGTCGGGAAATTGTTCATATGCTTTGACTATTTGTCAATTGGAGAATGGCTTGTACTTGTATAAATTTTAGTCAATTCTCTAAATATTTTAGAAATGAGGGCTTTATTTGAATCGTTGGTTGTAAAGGTTTTTTCACAGTTTTGTGTTTCCCTTCTAATCTTGTCGGTATTGGTTTTTTAATTTAATATAATCAGAATTATCCATTTTGCATTTCATGCTGTACTCTAGTTCTACTTTGCCCATAAATTCCTTCCTTCTTCACAGATCTGAGAGGTATGTTATCGTTTGTTCTTCTAATTTGCTTTAGTATCAATTGTGTCAAATTTAACAGTTTTCTGTGTCATCTTTTTATTACTTACCATGAAATCAAATATTGAGTCCCAAAAGGAGAGCATTAAGACATGCAATGATTTCACCTATTAACTAAAAAGAAACTGAAATTTCTAAGAAGTTGCTCAAAAAGTATAACAATAAGCAGTACTGACATGATGGGAAGAAAATGTTTACAAAATATCATATGTCTAAACCATAGAAAATATAAAGGTCATTCAATACTTTTGACAGAGAATTATGACCACATTTCTTCCACAAGTGGCTCTCAAAAAAGGATAATATTTTTGTTCCATCTGATATTTGCTAATAGTAATGGTTTTTAGTGTTTTATTTATTTGAAGAAATGGATTGAAAACTGGCACATTGCTCTAAAGCATGTCTACTTTGTTTCACATATATGTTAATTTAGAAGATGAAACTGATTTTAGACAATACTGTTTATGGACATATGAGTAAACTTATACCCTCTCAAAAACAATGGAGGATAACATAAATTGGACATGGTACAATATTACAGCCAATTTGTGATCCATAAAATGTTTACTAACATAAAAGGAAAAACAACACTTAAGACGGTCTTTTGTACTTTAGAGAGCACTGTTTGTTCTTCCAAGAATGTGTTTAAATTCCTATTATTCTCACTGAAAAATAAGGATGGATACTATGACTTCTTTGGATCCAATAAATGCACCCATGCCACATATTCAAATGCACTTTAATTTTCTTCATACCTCTTTTTTATGAGTAAAAGTGTCTCCTTACTGGTATTTTATATTTAGTTACCAGTTCATGTCATGATTGTAGAGTGGGTACCAATAGAAAAAAAAAAAGTAAAGATAATTTCTAGTGTACTTAGCTTCTCTTTTATATTTTTCCTGATTTTTATAACATAATAATAAGTACTATCATTTGAGATAAGCCTCATTGAAATAATTTGAATAAATATGTTAGGAAAAGCTAAATAGTTGGCCAAGATTGTGGAGAGTAGACAAGTCTTTATCTGACCTCTTCCATGTGTCCTCCAGATCAACACCAGATCAAGCCTCTGAACAGATTTTGTAGTGATAGAACCCACAAATATTGGAGTGGAACAAATTTCCAGCAGAAAATACTTTGAAAGAACTTCAGAAAAAGTCTGTTTAAATCAGGAAAGGCAGAGAGGATGTGGCTGAATACAGGTGCAGAGCAGAGACCCAGGGTAGTGAAATATCCACACATCATAAAGTACCTGGAGATTCAGCTAAAATACAGCAGAGTTGGCTATTCTCCTGGTTCAGAAGCCACTGGATCAACAGATTACCTGTGAGACATCCAATTCAAATACAAAAGGCAAATAGTGAATCTTTGAACCCCCAGAATAGCATGGGATTTGTCTACTGCACTCACCCAACACACAAGAAGAAAGTCAGCAGCACTGGCCCAGGGTAACATAAAGAGTGCTATTGCCTGTAGAAGAAGCTTGAGACAATCTCCCCTTTGTCCTAAGAACAGACCCTAACCTTTAAAAAAATGAGCAAAGAAGAAAAAAAGAATTTTGACCATAGATGGTTTTTATGGAGAAAGAGAAGAACATATCTCAAACTCTGAGGATATTAAAGACAAATTGTGTCCAAATGAAACCTCAAAGGGTGATATGAGTTTGTTCCCATTTCATAAGGCTCTCTTGGAAGCATTCAAAAAGGAACTTAAAAGAGAATTAAGGGGCAGCTAGGTGGCACAGTGGATAAAGCACCAGCCCTGAGGTCAAGAAGACCTCAGTTCAAATCTGGTCTCAGATAGTTAACATTCCCTAGCTGTGTGACCCTGGGCAAGTCACTTAACCTCAATTGCCTCAGGAAAAAAAAAGCAAAAAGCAAAAACAAAAAACAAAAAAGAGAATTAGAAGAAAAATGGGGAAAGGAAATGAGAACATCACAGGAGATTTTGGAAAAGTAAACACAGAAATTATGAGAAAAAATGCTTTATAAAATCGATTTAGCAAAAGCAAAACGAAAAAATCATATAACTCCTTGCAAAACAGATTTGAGGAAATGGAAAAAAAAACCTCTTTGAAAAATAGAATTTGTGAAATGAAAAAAAAAAGCCACTGAACAAAACATCTCTTTTAAAAATGCAATTGAACAAATGCAAAAGGAGATACAAAAGCTAACAAGAAATAATTGACTAAAATTTATAATTGAACAAATGGAAGTGAATGACTCAACAAGACATCAAGAATCAGTCAAAAAAACAGAAGAAAATGTAAAATACGTCATTGGAATTGTAACAGCTGACCTGGGAAATGGATCTAGGACAGACAGTCTAAGAATTATTGCACTTCCTGAAAACCATGATGATAAAAAGAGGCTACACATCATCTTTCAGGAAATCATCAAGGAAAACTGCCCTTATGTCCTAGAACAAGAGGATAAAGTAGCTATTGGAAGAATATACCAATCACCTCCTGCAAGTGAGCCCAAACTTAAAACTCCAAGGAATATTGTAGCTAAATTTATGCATTATTGGATCAAGAAGAAAATATTGCAAGCAACCAGAAAGAATTCAATATTAAGCAGTCACAATCGGGATTACTCAGGACCTAACAACTTCCACTTTAAACAATTGAAGGGCCTGTAATCTGATATTCTGAAAGGCAAAAGAATTTGGATTGCAGCCAAGAATCAACTATCCAGCAAAATTAAGAATTATCTTTCACAGAAGAAGATGGACATTCAGTGAAACAGGTGCATTTCATTTATTTCTGGTGAAAACACCACAGCTGAACAGAAAAATTGATCTTCAAATACAGAACTCAACAGAAGCATAAAAAGGTAAAGAGGAGAGAAAAAGAAAACTGTGTCATTTAAAAGTTAAAAAGCTTACATACCTATATGAGAAGATGATATGTTTAACTATTGAGAACTGTATCTCTATTATGAGTACACTAAAAGGGTGCAGGTATAATTTGATTTTGTTGTGATAATATAAAAATAAATGAGGTGGAAAGGGTATTGTACTGGAAAAATAGGTAAAATGAGGTAAATTACATATCTTTAAGAGGCAAAAATGCCTATTACAATTGAAGGGAAAAAAGGGAGGAGAATGATAATTGTGTGAATCTTACTCTTATCAGATTTGGCTCAAAGAGAGAATATCAGATATGCCTAGTTTGAAGGGGAAATTTGTCTCACCCTGTAGGAAAGAAGAAGGGAAAAGAGAAAAGAAAGTGGAAAGGGGTGTAATAGGGGATGATTGTTTGAGGGAGGTGGTGGTCAGAAACAAAATACTTTGGTGGAGAAAAAGGGGAAAAGGAAAGAGAAAAGTATAACTTGGGGAAAAGAAGATGGTGAGAAATACAGAATTAATAATTTAACTGTGAATGTGAATTGGATGAATTCTCCCATAAAACAGAAGCAGATTGAAGACTGGATTAAAAGGTACAATCCTACAACATGTTGTTTTCAAGAAACACATTTAACACAAAAAGACACATAAAGAGTAAAGGAAGCACTAGAGCATAATTTATCAGGCTTCAGCTGAAGTTAAAAAAAAAACAAAACAAAACAACAACAACAACAAAAACAAAGGTATCGATCCTGATCTCAGATCAAGTGAAAGCAAAAATAGATCAAATTAAAAGAAATAAGGAAGGAAACTATAACTTGCTAAAGGGTACCATAGAAAATGAAGTAATATCAATATTAAACATATATGTACCAAGTAGTATAGCATGCAAATTCCTAGAGAAGTTAAGAGAACCGTGAGGAGAATTAGACAGCAAAACTTTACTTGGGCAGAATCTCAACCCTGCTCTCTCAGAACTAGGTAAATCAACCACAAAAAATTAAGAAAGAACTTAAGGAGGTAAATAGAATTCTAGAAAAGTTAGGTATGATGAACTTTGGAAAAAATTGAATGGAGACTGAAAGGAATGTATTTTTTTCTTGACAGTACCTGGAACCTATACAAGAACTGGCCATGTATTAAGGCATAAAACCCTCAAAATCAAATGCAGAAAGGCAGAAATAGTAAATGCATTTTTTTCAGATCATGATGCAATAAAAATTACATGCAAAAAAAGCCCAGGGAAAAATAGACCAAAATTGTATAGTAAGCTAAATAATCTAAAACAAAAGAATGACTGGCTGAAACAGGAAATGATAGACACAATAAATAATTTCATCCAAGTGAAAGACAATAATGAGACAACGTACCAAAATTTATGGGATGCAGCCAAAACAATTCTTAGGGAAAGTTTTAAATCTCAGGATGTTTATTTTTAGGAGAAAATAAAAAAAACTAGATAAACCTTTAGTTAAATTGATTAGAAAAAGGAAAGAAGAAAATCAAATTATTAGCATTAAAATTAAAAAGGGAGAACTTATCACAAATGAAGAGGAAATAAGAGCAATAATTATGAGTTATTTTGCTCAACTATATGTCAAAAATATGATAATTTAAAAGAAATGGATGAATACTTACAAAAATATCAATTGCCTGGATTAAAAGAAGAGGAAATAAATTACTTAAAAAGTTCTATATTAAAAAAAGATATTGAATAAGCTATTTATCAGCTCCCTAGGAAAAATTCTCTAGGACCGGATGAATTTACATGTACATTTTACCAAACATTCCAAGAAAATTAGTTCCAATATTTTGCAAACTATTTGGAAAGATAGGGAAAGAAGAAGTCCTACATAATTCCTTTTATAGCCCAAGTATGGTGCTCATACCTAAGTCAAGTAGGGACAAAACAGAGAAAGAACATTATAGACTAATTTTTAAATGAATATTGATGCAAAAATCTTAAATAAAATATTATCAAAGAGAATACAGAAAGTCATCCCCAGGATAATATAGTATAACCAAGTAGGACTAATACCAGGAATGCAGGGCTGGTTCAATATTAGAAAAAATATTAGCACAATTGAGTATATCAATAATCAAACTAACAGAATCATGGTTATCTCAATAGATGCAGAACAAGCATTAGACAAAATCCAACACATATTCCTATTAAAAACATCAGAAATTATAGGAATAAATGGAATTTTCCTTAAAATAATCAGTAGCATCTTTTTAGAACCATCAGCAAGCATCATATGTAATGGGGATAAACTAGAACCATTCCCAATAATATCAGGAGTGAAACAAGATTACTCATTATCACCATTAGTATTCAGAATTATATTAGAAATGTTAAATTTGGCAATGAGAAGAAAAAAAGATTAAAGTAATTAGAGTAGGTAATGAGGAAACCAAATTATCACTCTGCAGATAATAGGATATTATACTTAGAGAATCCTAGAGAATCAACTGAAAAAAAATTACTAAAAGCAATTCACAACTTTAGCAAAGTTGCAGGTTAAAAATAAATTTATATAAACCATCAGTATGTTTATGTATTACCAACAAAGTCCAGCAGCAAGAGATACAAACAGAAATTCCATTTAAAATAACTTTAGATAATATAAAATATTTGAGTCTACCTACCAATTCAAGGTCAGAAACTGTATGAATGCAATTACAAGACACTTTCCATACAAATAAAGTCTGATCTAATCAATAGGAAAAATGTCAAGCACTTATGGGTATGCCGAGCTAATATAATAAAAATGACAATTCTACCTAAATTAATCTACTTATTCAGTGCCATACCAATCAAATTCTCAAAATGTTATTTTACAGAGCTAGAAAAAATAGTAACAAAGTTCATCTGGAAGAACAGAAGGTCAAGAATTTCAAGGGAATTTATGACAAAATTGCAAATGAACATGGCCTACCTACACCAGACTTAAAATTATATTATTAAGCAGTAGATATCAAAACATTTGGTACTGGCTAAGAAACAGAGTAGTCAATCAGTGAAATAGATTAGATTCACAGGACAAAATCGTCAATTACTATAGTAATCTAATATTTGATAACCCAAAGGCTCTTTTAGGTTTTGGAATAAGAATACACTATTTCAGAAACTGCTGGGAAAATTGGAAATTAGTATGGCAGAAACTAGACCACAACTAATGCCTTATAACAACAAAAAAAAGTCTGAATGGGTTCATGATTTAGACATAAAGAATGGTAATATAAGTAAATTAGAATCAAGGATAGTTTACATCTCAGACGTGTGGAGAAGGAAGGAATTTGTAACCAAAAAGAACTGGAACTCATTATTGAACACCAAATAGATAATTTTGATTATCTTAAGTTAAAAAGGTTTTGTTTGTATAAACAAAACTAATGCAGACAAGATTAGAAGGGATACAATAAACTAGGAAAACATTTTTTTTACATTTAAAGGTTCTGATAAAGCCATTTCTAAAATATATAGAGTATTGACTCAAATTTATAAGAATTCAAATCTTGCTACAATTGATAAATAGTCAAATGCTATGAACAGACAATTTTCAGATGAAGAATTTGAAACCATTTCTAGTCATATTAAAAAGGTGCTCTAAATCACTGTTGGTCAGAGAAATGCAAATTAATACATCTCTGAGGTACTACTACACAGCTCTCAAATTGGCTAAAATGACAGCAGAAGACAATGAAGAATGTTGGAATGAATATTTGAAAACTGAAACTCAAATACTTTGTTGGTAGAGTTGCGAACTGATACAACTATTTTGGAAGGTAATTTGGAACTATGCCCAAAGAGCTTTCAAACTGTGCATATCCTTTGATCCAGCAGTGTTTCTACTGGGCTTATATTCCAAAGGGATCATAAAGGAATAAAAGGGATCCATTTGTGAAAAATGTTTGTGGCAGCTCTTTTTGTAGTGGCAAGATAATAGAAACTGAGAACATGTCCATCAATTGGAGAATGGCCAAATAAGTTATGGCATATAATGTTATGGAATATTATTGTTCTGTAAGAAATGACCAACTAGATGATTTTAGAGAGGCTTGGAGAGACTTACATGAACTGATGCTAAGTGAAATGAACAGAACCAGGAGATCATCATACATGGAAACTAGACTCTACGATGATCAATTCTGATACACATGGTTCTCTTCAATAATGAGATGATTCAGACCATTTCCAAAGGTCTTGTGATAGAGACTTATCTGTACCCAGAAGGAAGAATGGGGGAACTGAGTGTGGATCACAACATGGTATTTTTTACTCTTTTTGTTGTTGTTTGCTTGCATTTTGTTTCCTTTCTTATTTTTTTTTGTTTTTTTAACTGATTTTTTTATGTGTGGCATGATAATTGTGGAAATATGTTTACAAGTTTTGCTCATGTTTAACATATGTTGAATTTTTTGCTGTTCAGGGGAGGGATTGGGGGAAGGGAAGGAAAAAATTTGTAACACAAAGTTCTGCAAGGGTGAATGCTGAAAATTATCTATGCATATATTTTGGAAATGCATAGCTTTAATATGTAAAAAGCTTTAATAAAAATACAAAAAAGAAATGCTAAATAGTTAATATCAATTTTCAAAACCATTGTTTCTATATAAATACGGTAATTTGAGGACTATTAAGGGAAAAGTCAGATGTAATTCATCATTTTATTGTCTTTCCCCATAAAAAGTATTCTTATTGAAGAGAGCAATGAATGCTTTTGTAAAGCAAAGTAGAGAGATGAGATTATTAAATGTGAATATTACACATGAGTATACCTAAGCCTAAACATATGGCAGGTGGTTTATTTTGCCTATTACTTTTGCCCATGTCAAGCAAATATAATTATTCTGAATTAATCAAGGAAAGGGAGCTAGGTGGTACTGTAGATGGAGCAATGATCCTGGAATCATTTGAATTCAAATCTGACCTAAATGTTTGACTCTTGAAATATTACTTCACCCCTATTTTTTCAAAAGAAAGAATTATCAGGGGAAATTATAATTCTATATCTAGGCCAATCTTTATTACCAGATAGATAGATGTATACATAGCAGAAAACTAAATCCTAGGATAGGTGGCAAAGATGATGCTTTAAATAGAACACTGGGCTTAGAGTCAGGGATACCCAAGTTCAAATCTAACCTTGCACACTTACTAGCTATGTTACTCTGGGCAAGTTTCTTAACCTACATATATTTGAACAGTAAAATGGAAGTAATGGTAACATCTACTTCACAGTGTTGTTGTGAGGTTCAAATCCGAGTAATAATTATAAAGTGTTTTGCAGTGTCTGCCACATATGATTTATATTGTAATTATTTTTATTAAAATCTTTAATTTTATCATATAGACAATATAAATGAAAAAAGGTGGATAACATGACATTAAACCAACTCCAAATTTTCTTTAATGCCCTCCAGTAAGGCCAAATTATTTTCTCACTCAACTACTTTATTCTATGATTGAAGATGGCTTCATCTTCAGCATAAGACATTATGTTCACAGTGTCAATTTAAAAATAAATTTTAAAAAGAAATATATATTATTCATTAGTTGCAACCAATTAGTGCTCTTAAATATTTAGATACCATGTCATAGCTATGGGAAGTTATGAAATTGAAAATACCCTTAAAAACAATAATAGCCTCAGAGAAAGTCTAAATGTGAATGTTTAAACATGCTGATCTATAATTGCACCTTGACATATTACATTGGTTTATTTTCACCAGCATAATTTACCAATCAGACATACACAAGATGTATTTTTGTATCATCTTTTTGTTACTTATCTAATTATGTTTACTTTAAGAAATCAGGTAATATTACAAGTTTCTTTGATACTCTTCAATTTTTCATTTTAATTAAGCCACTATGTTAAGTAATAGAATTGCTCAAATTTACAGTGATCAGGTAATGATGAATGATGGTAAACTATGAAATAAAAGTATATAATATAATGGAAACAATTTTCATTTTTATGTAAGATAACTAAGAGGTACAATGCCTAGAATGTCGTATATAATAAGGAAGACCTGAAATGAATATTTACTAACTATATGATCCCAGAAAAATGACTTGCCTTCTGCCTACCTCAGTCTACTCATTTGTAACATAAGGATAATAATAATGCCTCTCAGGATTGCTGTAAGAATAAAGTTATACATATAAATTACATATTTAAATACATATAAAAGTCTTAAACACAATATAAATGCTAGCTATTACAAAAATATTTATCTTATCAGAATTATGTTTATCTCTGGTTTGCTGAAAGACAAGTGATAATTCTCCCATAAGAAGAACACTGGAAATTAAAAAAAAAAAGAGTGCTGGTATGTTTAGAATTTCCCACATTCTCATTCCAGGAGGAAGGGCAGAAGGGACACATTTCAAGTTATAATATGAATAGTTGTTGCTTTAAAAGCAGTATAAATAATTACTGAGTTTCAAGTATACAAGTGACCTGACACAAAATATTAAACATCTAATAGCTAAATATGAGAAATAGTAATAAAGTGCTGGAGGAGCACAGGATAGCCAATTTTAGTAAATAAAGAGCCTGAAATCATGATGAATGAAAGAATGTGCATGTCCCTTTGGAAAGTGCAAGAAAATCTGTCAGTGCTTTGTAATGTAATAATGTGATGATCATCTTATTGTACAAAGTAAATTATTTCTAGCAAAATTTCAGGAAAAATGCTATTGACTAATGTCAGAACTATTTACAAAAGCATATCTTATTTTTTGTTCTGTATTTTTCCTTTCAGAGTCTGAGTGCATGTCTTCAGCCAGGAGACATTTTCCAATCAGCTTCACCATTCACTGAATTGAGATAGAAATATATTTCATTTTCCCCTAAATTTGATAATGCATTAGAGTAACAAAGAAAAAGGAAAGAACTGAATGAACAACAGAAGCAAAGTCTCTCTCTGTCTCTCTCTGTTTATCTGTTTCTCTCACACACATACACCCACATACACACATACATAAAGACAGAGACAGAAAGTGAGAGGAAAAAAAATGGAGATTTTTATCCTTATCCCTCACATTTTTAATAAACTAGTCTGTATCCATTACTTAGTTTATTTTAGTATTTCTATGCATTTCATGTGATCTGCCCTCCATAGAGTTCTGAGTTTATTTGTTCGTTTGTTTTTCCTTTAGGCAAGTAGACTTAATTTTTATTTTTGTTGAATGCTTTATTGATATCATTTTCAGTTTACCATATTAAAACTTCTCATAAGCCATCCCAACTACCATCCCACCAACAGAATGCTTTTTGGTAACAAAGAAAAGAGTCAAGTAAAACCAAAAAACCAGAAATTTTGCAACTGCTGAAAGTATCTCATATCCTATTTTGAGACATCTGTAGCTTATGTCCTGTAGCCAGAGATCTCCCAAGAACAGCTCACTGAAATCAGAAATCCTTATCATTGATCATGAAGGAGTATGGGGATAAGAAGGTAACAAACAGTTCCAGTGTTAAAGCACCAAGGATAACTTGACCTCAGGGGCTCCAAGGACCATTTGGGGTTTTCTTGGCAGAGGTACTGGAAGCTGAGTTAAAAAGGGTTGGGGCCTTGCTCAGGTTCACATAGCTAATAAGTATCGAGACTGGATTAGCACTAAGGAAAAGAAATCTTCCTGACCTCAGGTCTGACACTCTGTCTTCTTCACCATCCAGCTGCCTTCATGAAAAATAAATGTATCCCCCTTTTCCTTTCTCTCTCTCTCTCTCTCTCTCTCTCTCTCTCTCTCTCTCTTTCTCTCTCTCTCTCTGTCTTTTTCTCTCCTCCCCACATGCATATATAAATTTGTATATATACATGTATGTATATATACATATATACACAAATGTATTTGCATATGTATATTTAATATATATTTATGTCAGGTAAAAGCTTTAAATCCTAATAAAATGGAAATAAATACATTTTGGGCATTAAATTATAAAGTCTGCAGACTGAATTCACGATATAAGGAACTCCTAGATGCTAACTCCCTTATTAATATAGATGAACACCTTCTCTTTAACTTAGAGTCTTGAAGAATTACCTGTAACACCGAGAGATTACTGACTTATTAAGAGTCACCTAATTATTTTGTGACCCAAATAGAAGTTCAGCCTACGTCTTCTTGGCTTTCAGGCCTATCATTATAGTAAATTGTTAGAAAATTTATCTTCATTGCAACATAAGATATTTAGGTCATTTTAGAAAAAAAAATCCTTTCCTAGGGAGTAAATTGTTTTAACAACATATTCACAGTAACCATTAAAACAATTAATGCACAAAACCTATAAGAAGATTTTGAATAGATTGTAGATTGGATTTTTAAAGAGAAACAATTGAGCTAAATTAAAAACATTTTATAAAGAGCTTACCTACTTATTTTCTTGAATGTGCATGTGTGTGTGGGGAGTGGGTAGATGGGTGTCATGTGTATATGTGTGTCTGGGTATAAAATTATGAAGGTAACTACAACAAAGATTCCTACTACTACTATATCGGCCCCCATCCTCTCCTCCTATCTGCCATTCCACCCCCAAAAAAACCTGCCATAAACTTTAGAGGCATATACTAGTTACAGAATTTTGCTACAAAATTAATTATCCTGACTAAACCAAAAATACCAGGTGACCCAACTTCAAAATTTTTCACTGGCAGATTTGTAAGATTTCTTTTTATACAGAATCACAAGGGGCTTTCAAATCTCTTACTTCACTTTGATTCTCTACCTGAAATAACAACTCATTCCTTATTTCTTTAAATTAATCTTTTCAGGGGCAGCTAGGTGGTGCAGTGGATAGAGCACCAACCCTCAAGTCAGGAAGTCCTGAGTTCAAATCTGGTCTCAGACACTTAACATGTCCCAGCTGTGTGACCCTGGGCAAGTCACTTAACCCCAATTGCCTCAGCAAAAAAAAAAAAAAATTAATCTTTTGATTTTCTACAATCGAGGTATTACAAAAAAATAGACTTCAAATATTCCAAATGTATGATAGTGGTAGTGGTAGTAGTGGTCATATGTGTGAATGTATGTATGTATGTGTGTGTATCCTTCAGTTGTGAGATTATTTTTTGTTTTTTTTTTTTATTGCATTAGATAACTATGGTTGCCCTAAGACCCAGAGGAAAATGAGAAAGTTCTAATTATTGTAATTTTATTAGGTAAAAACTTAAGTTGAACAAAAGATATTTCATTAATATCTGATTATAGATTCCCTCAAAGAAAAGATTAAACAAATCTACCCCCCTCCAAATATTTAGACACAGCCTTAGCTAGCAGTATTCAAGTAAGAAGAAGAGCAAATAAACAGCTGCAGTGGCTTCATTTGACAGCATTCAGTTTCTTTCAAAGGTCCTTGTCAGTTTTCTCTCCCAGTACGTAAGTTCAAAGAAAGAGTTTTGATCTGAAACTAAGGGGTTGAATAGGGGTGTTTATTCAGGGAAAGTTGAACAAAGGGGGAACACTTCAATGAACCATATGGGAAAGATTGGCTCTGCCAGTCTTAGAATGGTAGGGAGTTGAGAGAAGGTTAGTTGATTTTCCTCTTCTGCCAAACACCTCCATTACCACCACTGTGCAAGTTAGATATAGGTAAGGAAAATGAGGCAAAGAAAAATAAATTGAATTGCTTTTTCAAAACCCTAATCTTTCTTAAGAATGTAACTTTTTTTGTAGCTAAGTCATAAATATAGGGACAAAAAAGCTTTGAAAAACATTTCTGTGTTGTAAATCACAAAATTTCATGAAGTTAACATATAATTAATATTCACTGTAATTTGCCAAAAGACATTAAATATATTCAAAGACTTAACTTAAACACTGTTTTATGGTCATGATCTTGGAAAAGGAAAGTACAATAATACTACACACTTGGTAGTTTTAGAGAAGCAGATACAGAATTCTCTCCCCATCTTCTCTCAGGTTTAAATTAGGAGCAAAGGAGCCTGCTCATGTAAAACACAAAACAACAAACTTAACCCCAGAAGGAAATAGAATCAGGCCTTTCAATGGTTGCTAGAGACTATATATGAGAATAACAGAAACATTCCACTATTGCATTGCTGACAATATTGATTGATTCAACTCCTCCTTTGGAATCAGAAACTTTTTGAAGAAGAGATTATCTAGTCCAATCATTTTAATTTGTAGATAAAGAGACTTACATGAGTCACACAGCTAGATAATACTTAAATCTCTAGACTACTACTCCAAAGTTCTTTCTACCACTATATTAATCATTTCTATGTAAAGAAGATGAATGTGTTTAAAGAAAAGTGACAATTCACTGAGTAAGCACATATTCATTAAACTCCCACTAAGAGTAAATCAAGAAGAGGCAAAGTTTAGGAATTAAAATTCTGGTTTAGAGTCACAAAGATCTGGTTTCAAGTTCTGCCTCAGACATGGACAAGTGAATGATTGAGTTTCCATGTTTCGCTGTTTTACTAATTCACAGTGTCAGCTAATCAAGAAGCTCCATGAATCATGACTGGCCTGGGACTATCACCTAAATGGAAATCAAAAAAAGTATGCCCTAATGGGGAAAAAAATACATGGTTCTTCTCCTATCAGATCTGTTTGGTTTATTTTTAAATTTTCCTTAATCTTTATTGTCTTTGTTACAAGGGATCCTTCAATGAAATGTTGTTGGGGAAGATTATCAAGAACAAACAAAATAAACAAAATGTATATAAATGACAAATAAATAGAAGCATGAAGGAAATACAAATAAAATACTGAAGGGAGAAATGATTGTTTCCAGCTAGGAAACTTAAAAACCTTTATAGAGATAAAGTTATTACAGACAAAAATTGAAATATTCAAACTGATTCAGTTAAGGAAAGGCACAGGGTCTTCTCTGAACAAAGACAATAGGAAAGGAAAACACTAGACAAATTCATGGGAGCAGTGACTAATCAGTTAATTTTGATTGGAGAAAAGAGTACTTGACATAGGGTGAGGACATGATAGAAAGTTTTTGGTTAAGAGTAAAGAACATTATAAAGGTATAATATCTCCTTCATAGCAGAGAGATCCCAAGCAGAGGACCAGGTGGTTAAAGCTGCTTACCATAACCATGTCCTACTTCTGGGCCAGTTATGTGATTTGGGTCAGAAATTCCCCATCAATTTTGTCTAGTATAGAGGGATACACTACAGGCTGACAGGTAAGGTAGACAAAGCTTTAACCACCTGGTCCTCTGCTTGGGATCTCTCTGCTATAAAAGAGCAGGGAAGAAATTCTTGGCTTGAATGTCTGCTAATTTAATCTTACAGAAGGCAAAAGAAGTAACCAAGAGCACAATTTTTCTAGATTTTATTCTGATTCCAGGGAAGAGGTGGTTAATAAAATAAGAATGACTGATATCTCATTGGGAAGCAATTATGCCATTATAAAAATTGTGAATGAATAGTGAGGATTACCTGAATATATATAATATTACTATTATATATCACAGATTTTGAAAGAACAAATTTCATGCAATTTAGAAAAAAGTATAGATAAGATTCCTGGAACTCTGAGCTACCTTGGTTCAAAAGAGAAGAAAAAATGTCAACAATAAGTTGCTCATGATGTAGTTGATTTTAGTGAAGAAGAAAATGATCAGTTGTGAGCACTACAGAAACCAGTGCTATGAAACATTCATTAATTATATTTGGACATATATGGATGGGGAAACAAGTGCAGTCACCAGAGGAAATATGGAGGAAAAAAAAGCAAATTCCTGTGCAGCAATTATATTTGTCTAACTGTCTCTGAAAAAAGCTGGTTATATAACTCT
Organism: Myrmecobius fasciatus; assembly: GCA_023553655.1. Lineage (NCBI taxonomy): Eukaryota > Metazoa > Chordata > Mammalia > Dasyuromorphia > Myrmecobiidae > Myrmecobius > Myrmecobius fasciatus. Next base: position 22,909 of record JAJPUD010002737.1, read on the forward strand.
TTTGGTGTTCTAGGGGTTTAATTGAGGGATTGGTCATATCTTTGTTTAATGCTATTGATTCAAATTCTCATCCATGTGTTTCCCTCCACTTTAATTTACATTAACTTTTAAAGGCACAGTTACTTCTAACATATAGCAAAAGCAAAAATACTATTATTTCTTCAAAATTTGTGGGGGAGGAATAGTCCCCTTATATCACTTTCACTTTGGCAAAGAGAAGGCTCTAATTTAATATTATTTCTTCCACAACATTGTTTCCACCAAGTTTTCTCAGGTACTGATTATTGGGATCTCAAAGGTCATCCAGGGACATGGTTTTGAACCAAATGTCTAGAAACACAGCACAGATTCCAATGCAAGATCTCTTATTTGCTCACTTTCTTGTCCTTTTGAAGCTTACAATATCATAATCATCTCTAATATCAAAATCATCAGGAAAAAATATAAATACAAAGAAGCCTGTATTTTGGACTAGGATGAGAACAAGTCAAGAAAAGCTTGGCTTTTATTGTATTCACTGTCTTTTTCTAATCAGAATGTAGGATGCTTCTCACGATGCAGTCTCTGTAGGATCTTTCACATGAGAGATTATATCTACCAAGCATACTGATCTGTTTTCATCAACACCCCATTACACTTGTAAGAATTTTATCAGAATGACTTCTAAAGTTCAGTGATGGCTGAAAACTTTAATGTGTGTTCAAGACAATTAAAACCTCCTTAAAAGCTACTTTGGGAGAAAAATGAAAACAAGAAAAAGGATAAGAATGCTGCTAAGTTTAAAAAGGCCAACAAAGAGCCATGTGACTTTAGTACTATTTCAAAGACATAGAACTAGGAAGGAGAAAAAATAAATTATTAACAAAAATAGGAAGCCCAAAACATTTCAATACCTGCAAAGAGAAAGCAATTTACATCTTAGGAATCATATTATCCTGATTGGAACTAATTACATCCCAGGATACTAATGACACTTTTATGTATGACTATGAAACTTAATGTTTGAGGACATGGGACAGGCAGTACTGGACTGGTTATGGGAAAAAATGCTTCCACAATAGTTTGTTAAGCTTTTTTATTTTCAAAACATGTGCTTAGATGGTTTTCGACATTCGCTCTTATAAAACCTTGTGTTTCAATTATTTTTCTTCCTCCCTTTTCCCATCACCTCCCCTAGAATGCAAGTAATCCAATATATATTAAACATATGCAATTCCTCTATACATATTTCCACAATTATCATGTTGCACAAGAAAAAATCTGATCGAAAAGGAAAAATGAGTAAGTAAACAAAATGCAAGCAAACCACAACAAAAGAGTTCCACAATAGTTTAAAAGGAGATGAAGGTGAACAATTCCAAATAAAAAATAATTAATCAGAATAGATGTTTTCTTTGCAATGACTCAGAAATTGAAGAAGTAATGGCAAGGAGCTAATGTAGATTGACTTTAAAAATGTCATGCCAGATTGATTTCTTTTCTTTTTTTTTGTAAAGTTGTTGCCCACAAGAATGTCAAAGACATATTATAATTGCATTTTAGATTACAATGTGAAAAAGTATTTGATGGCACCCTTGTAGAAGGATTATAATACCATTAAGTGAGTTGATATTTGTTTGACTATACTCCAGAAAGGATGATTAATAGATGTCATTTGGAAGAGGGTCTTATCTCTCCGTGGCTATGTGCTACTCAATATTTCTCTCAACAAATTAAATGAAAATATGAACATCATATTTTTTTGCAATTTACATAAAGCTCAGAGGAATAATTAACAAACTCTAGGACAACATCAGGATGCAAAAAAATCTTGACAGCCTTAAATGTTGGACTAAGGAAAAGATATTAAGCATAAGGAACTAGAACTTTCATGACCAAGGTACTTGGAAACTAACAAGTGAAGAAACATCTTTTAGTGATGCAGGCTGGTATAATCCTTATAATTTATGATAATATAGAGATGCTTAAAGACTTTACAATTTAAATGAGTTATAAAAGGTCACATAGTCTCCAAATAAGAGAGACCAAATTTGAGCCCAGCTTTTGCTAACTTCATGAGTAGCTTTTTTAACCATTATGCATTATTGTTTCTCAAGAGGCTATATAAAAGATTTTCCTTCAATGTCTTGTAATTTTATTCAAAAAAGAAATATCAAAAGTACAGAATGAAAGGTCTGTAGAACTTTGAAATTAATTCATGAACATTGTTTTTGGGCAGAAGACCTGAGTCCAAATGCAGTCTTAGACACTTAATACTTCCTAGGTATGTGGGCAATTTAGCAAACCCCAATTGTCTCATAAAAAGGAAAAAAAAAGATTAAAAAAAGATGATGAAGAACAAAAATCATTATTCCATGGGAGTCCTTTTATAGTGGTTTACATTTTTGTGTTTATTGAACATTGGGCTACTGAGAATTATTATTTCTTATTGTCACTATCCAGTTCCATTCATAAAATTTGCTATTTTTAGGCAGTATCAAATAGACTTGATAACTATAACCATGTATAGTTAAAAATCTGACATTTCATTTATCATTTCCTTTCTTATGTTTTTTTTTTCATTTCAGTTGTGATTTTCAACCTTATGTTTCTTTAAATTAATATTGTCATTTGTTTAGCATAATACAATAATACCTCCACAGGTTCATTAGCACAGTCCTAAATTTGTCAATCAATTTCAATAGTGTCATGATTTGTATTACATTGGTACAACAAAATGATGAACAATAGATACCTTTCCAGTCATTTGTCTCCCTTTATTTCTATGAAAAATATTTTGTAACTATTTCTATGTCTATATCATCAATTAGTAGATATTCCCAGATATTTTATTAATTTTGTAATTACTAAAATGTAATTTGTCTTAAATTCCCTTGTGTTCTTTTTTAATCAAAATGTTGATTATGGAGAAGTGGAGTCAAGATTACAGAGCAAAGATAGGAACTTGACTGATCTCTCCCACAAACTGATACAAATTTCTTTAAATAATGACTTTAAACATATTTTAGAGTGTCAAAACACCCAAAAAGATGGAATAGAACATTTTCTAGCCGAAGGCAACTTAGAAGGTGAGCAGAAAAAGTCTACAGCACTGGAGTGGGAATCCAATGTGCACAATGCAGGCTGTGCCAGTGTAGCCAGCCTACCCCCAGTTCCAGCCTCAGCCTTGGCCCCATTCTAGCAAAGCAGGAATTGATGGAGAGATCTTTGAATCAGTGCCAGTACTGGTGAATTCCAGACCTTTCAGTCCAGAGAGACCAAGAGTACTTGTAAAAAAGACTTCTGAAGGAAGTTCCTCTGATGAAAGCCTCATTTCTCAAACACAGAGGGGACAGAAGTAAATTTATAAAAAAAAAATAAGGACCAGTTTCTAATTGATAAATTATGAAGAGATATTATCTCTGCCCCCAAAGCTATAAATTCATGCATATCCTTCCACCTAACTCTACCACTACTAATCATGAAAGTCAAAAGAGACTTTAAAAAAAAGGAAGAGGACCTATATATACAAAAATATTTATAGGAGTTCTCTTCAGAGCAAAAAATTGGAAATTGGTGAGATGCCCAACAATTGGGAAATAACTGAAAATATTGTAATTACAGGAATATTGTTGTTTTATGGGAAATGATGAGCAAGATGCTCTCAGAAAAACCTTGAAAGTCCTCCATTAACTCAAGCAAACTGAAATGAACTGTGTACAAAATAATAGCTTTATTCTGAGATGATTGGTTGCAAATGGCTTTGCTATTCTCAGAAGTACAATGATCCATGAATACTCTGAAGAACTTGTGATAAAAAATCTTATCTGCACTCAGAGAAGGATCTGATTTTGTGATTGAAACATTCTCTTTATCTTTCCTTAAGAGTGTTTCTTTTTTTTCTTTTTCTTTTTTTTTTTTTTTGGTAGGGTGGACAATCTATGTTTTCTTTTAAAACATGACTTTTATAAAAATGTTTTTCATTACTTCACATGTGATTTCTTAATGGGAGTTCTGGTGGAGATAAGGGAAAGAATCTAGAACTCAAAAGTTTTTAAAAATGTAAAAAACGTTTTAAATATAACTGGTTAAAATATTAAATAAACATTTTTAAATGCTGATGATTTTTGTAGATATATTGTGTAAGCTCATTTACTGGAGTTGTAATCTCCATTTCTTTGGGAAATCTGTTTTTTTTTTAATATACTGTCGTATTCACTTTAAATGTAGATAATTTCTTCTGTTTCATAAAGTCAATATTTTATCGCATTCTTCTGTCAAGAACTATGTCAAATAATATTTGAGAAAAGGGATATCCTTGTTTTTCTTTTATATTTGTTGGGAAAGCTTCTAGTGTTCCCTATATAAATTGAAGACAGTTTTTGTTTTTAAGCATGTACTTTTATCATATTAAAGATTTTTTCTATGCCTATACTTTTAAATTTTTTTTCATAAATAAATGGCATATTTTATCAAATTGTATATTGATATAATTATGCAGTTTAGATTTTCTTACTAATATATGTTATTTCTTTTAAATACTATCTTTATAGGTCATTATAAATTCAATTTAAGCACAGTAAAATTTTTGAATATATTATTGTAGTCTTTCTGGTAGAATTTTATTAAAATTTTTGAATCAATATTCATTACTGATATATATCTATATTATTTACTGATTTTTTCATTCTTTGTTAAGACATGAAGATATATTTCTTTAATAGTAAGAAATGCACTTTCTTTATAAATTATCTTGAATATTTTTGAAGAGCATAGGTTTTAATTGTTCTCTTATAATTTGGTAAAATTTACTTGCCAATCTGTCTGGATTTTCCCTTGCTTCCACTGAGATTTTGTTTAATTCTTGTTCAATTTCACTTTTGAAATACCTTTTTAAAAATATTTTTCTTATTTTGTGAAATTTGATATTTTAGGTAAAACATACATTTCCTTTTTGTATTAATATTATTATTAATTTTATGAGCACAAAATATTAAAACTACTTTCTGATATATCTACATATCTATATCTCTTTATATCAGTTAACAAAAAGCTTCTTGATATTATCAACTTTAGGATGTTACACTTATATCTGGAATGCACACAGAAGCCAGGTTTTCCAAGTCCCTCATTTCAAAGATTACAATACTAAGATGTAGAAAGTTTAAGTGACCTGATCAGAGTTGAATAAACCTTAAAGACAGAACCAATTTTTTACTTTTATCATCTCTATAATTCTTTATCATTCACTTTATTTCTCTTCTAATTTCCAAAGTTCATTTTGTGTTTATTTTAGATTTGCTATTTTTCCTATTCTTTTTATTTTAATTTCATTCACAAATAAATATTTTTTTTTCATTTCCCAAATGTGTTGGTTCAGGGAGACTGCCATGCTTCTGACTACAGCTTTAGCTGCAATCCCAAAATTCTGGCACGTTTTCTAACATCAATTTCACTCACATGTTTGTTGTTTCTATAATTTTTTACTCATCTTATTGATTATTACAATATTGTAATATTGTAATTATTACAATATATACAAGTATAAATAAATGCAGAAGTATATATATTCATATTTATGATATTGGTTCATAGTCTCTGCTATCCTTATGTAAAACACAGATTGCCTCTTTATCTCTCAAAATTGCAAAACTGTCATTGCTCTGCATTAGTAAATGGAATCTTTCTTTCTCTCTCTCTTTTTCCTTCCTTCTTTTCTTCTTTGTTTCTGTTTCTTTGTTTATTTTTTCTTTCTTTCTTTCTTTTTTTCCTCTCTCTGTCTCTCTCCCTTGCCCTTTCTTCCTCCCTCCCCTTCTTTCCTTTTTTTTCCTTCTTTTTTTCTTCCCTCCCTTCTCTGTCCCTCTCTCCCTAGCTTTCTCATCCTTCTCTTCTATCTATAATAGTTATTATTACCATATTCATCCTTCCCTCTTTCTAATCCCCCTATACTTACACAAGCCCCATGTGTGCTACAACATATTTGTGCACATACACACACAGAGATTTATATTTATCTTTGATCCTCATTTTCCCTTCCCAGCTAACTTATTATTTAAATTATCATTCTTTTGCATATCTTTTTTCTAAGAAATGTTTATTTACTTTGTCCTCACTATTTCTGTCCAATATTTCTTCTAGTATTACACCTGTAAACTTTTCTTTTTTCCTGTGCTTTACGAAAAGGAGGGTTTTTTTGAGCACCAAAGCAAAGTTCTCTGTTATATTTTTTTCTCATGTATGTGTTCATATGTTAGTTGGTAGGGCTTTCACTTATAACTCACTCTTTTAATTATTAGTTTATGAAGAATGCAGTGAAATAATTTAAAATCTATATAATTACCTGTAAGATATGGTGCTTGGCCCTATCAATATCATAATCACTCACATGTCCTAAGATAATAATATACTTCCTCAGGATCCCTCTCCCCCTTTATCACTATCATTTAGTTATGAATTATTCCCAAATATTGATTGAGTCCTACTCTTAAGAGGTGGAACATTTGCTTGGAGAAGATGTTGTAATGAAGTGCTTAACCTTTCCAAGAAATACACTATAAATCCCTTGTTGCTTTCATTGCACCTTTGATAACATCATTTAATGGCATGTTTTTTTTTTTTTTTTCATCCTTTGTAAGGTGAGATCAGCCTTCAGCCATATTCATCAGTCTAATTCCTTCACTTCCTATTGCTTCTCTCTCCTTTGTCAAAAAATTAAGGAATTTGCTTTTTTTTTTCCCCTACTAATATTTAGCCAGCATGAAACTAGATGTTATTTGAGAGGTAGAAGGGGACTAGAGTTGTATTACCATTTTAGCTAACTGTGTGCAAAGAACAATTGTACACCAAATGTGTGAAACCTCCAAAAAAATTTTAAAATCTTCAATATAGTTACTGTAAGATTTGGTCCATGGAATATTAATTCAATTTCCCTGCTCTTAAATTATTCAATATCCTTATATCTGTAGTTTTTTAGATCCTTTTTTGTCCCTTGATGATGCCTATTTGATTCTTTTTTTAAAACTGTAATTTATTCTATTAGAAAATGAAATTTTAAAAAGCCTTGAAAAAATAGGTTTGCCACATTTAAATTCTGCAATCAGTTATTATCCTAACAAGATTATAACATGTAGGTTGTTTATTCCATTGTCCTTTAGTGTTTCCTCTTTCTAGTCTATATGAACACAAGTGTTATAATCCTATTTGATGTTCATCAATAGCTAAGAGAATGAAAAATATGTATTAATGTTTCTAATAGTATTTGTTCACCTATTTTAAAACATGAGAAATTTATATTTCTTTTAATTGTTTCCATTGTAATTATACATTTCTTTTGATTATAGAATTATAAATACTGGATATAGAAAGCCTTATTAGGCCATTTAACCCACTGTCCCATTTTTGCAATTTTGTATATATACATGTATTGTGTTTGCATATTTGAAGAGATGTTTATATATACATCTGCGTACACATGTATATATGCACTGTGCATATTACGTATGTGCATACATTTGCATATATGTGCATATGCATATATTTGCATATACAGTCATATTTGTGATAGAAAAAAAAAATTCAGATGGTTAGATAGGCCTGAGGTCACAAAGGTGTCAGTACTTTACCTCACAGCATATCTTACATCTATCTTCCCATCTTCTCAGCCAATGTAATTTTTGCTTCTTTATGTAAATCTTACATGGAGAATCCATCCAACTCATTGAAGACTTTTTTTTTTGTCTTGTGTTGTTTAGTTCAACTGGAAAAATAATTTATTTATTTTTTAGGTAAAAATTACTAAAATTTTGTCATGCAGATGCTGAAAGAAGACCATGTGCAGTTCTATTTCTTAGTGGCTACCTTTAAGCATTTTTTTTTCCATAATAGAATGAATAATTCATGCACATTTTTACCTGAACCAAAGCTTTGCTGGAATGGGAAAAGCCGCAAATAGTACATTTGCTCCACTGAATTAACCTGGTGTAGGGGAACGAATATTGGAAATGGAATCCTGCCTCTGATGCATTTTAACTAAGGATAATAATCCTTGAAATATCTACTTTTCAAGATTGCTATAAGGAATAAATATGATGTCTAGGAAGTACTTTTCAAATTTCAAAGTACCATGAAAATACCCACTAGCCTTATTAAACATTATTGCTTATCATTGAATGATAAAATAAATAGGGGACAATGATTAATAGTAAAAAAAGTTTTAAATATAGATGAGGAAACTGCTGATCAGAGAGTTGAAGTGACTAGCCAAAAGTGACACCAATGGTAATACAAAATGGGGCCAGAGTCAAAATTATTTTTTTACAGGACCATATTGATGAGAACTTCAGCATTATTTGCCTTGGACCTTCAATAATAAAGCAAGTAATAGATGCTTTTAAGTCTAGGGATTCACCATCAGTGCCTCTATTTGTGTACTTTAGAGCCACATGCTGACAACATTACTACTATTTCATTTTTGTTTTATAGAATATTTATTTGACTCCATTTTATACCTCTGTGATATATTTTAGCTTACCTTTTTTCCATATAAGTTCTGTGTATTGTCAACAAAAAGATTTATCAGTTTCTACTGTTTTCCATGTTTAGGAACCTACATCTCCATGGAATGAATTCTGCTGAAGTCCATAATATATGAACAAATTGAAGGCATCACCCTCCCTTTCCCCCCCCAAAAAAAAAAACCCTGCAGTAATGAAAGCTTATACAAATAGCCTTTCTGACCTTCTGAACCATAATTAAATTACCCATAATGCTGAGTCCCTCCAAAATGTCTACTGATGTTAAGTGCTAAATGCAGTTTTTAGACAAAGTAGCAAAATCATTATTGAGTGACAAAAATCCCTATAAATTTTGCTGTTTTCAAAATAGCCTAATGTTAATGACAGAAGTTGAAGTAGTTTTCATTCTAAGGCTTATTCTTTTGAATCTACCACAAAACTGAATCTGAGTTTAATAACTTTCTGCCCTATTTCATTGTACAGAAATATATTAAATATATATAAGTATATATATATATATATATATATGTGTGTGTGTGTGTGTGAGATATAATTTAATTATTGTAGTGTGTGCACATGCATACTTACATATAATATAAATACACACAATGTATATATATATATATGTATTAAAATATACACACATATAATTGCAATAAATATATACTTATGCATATGTGTATGTATATCTATACTGAAATTCTTAATAGATCACAAATTAATGTCTTTCTATGTATGTTGACCAATAAGCATATATATGTGTTTATGTATATTTAAATGATTCTGTGAAAATTACTAACATTGCAATGGAATCTGTCCTCCATGAAATTTGTATTTTTGTTTCATTTTTAGCTGCAACTTCATAACTGCAGGAAGAAGTCTATTAAAAATATAGAAATACTTAGACTGATTTTTACCCCATTGCTGTATATCTGGGTTTACATAATGCATACAAGCAGCAGGTGCTAACAATATATGAGTTTATACAAGTAAAACAAATTTATGTAAGCTTTAAATAATTAAGTAGCTACATTTTCTATTCAGCACATATAGTAGAGCAGAACCCATAAATGTAGCCAAGTTGGATAGTCTGTGGAGTCAGAATCTGGTAGTCAGCCCAGAAATAAAGGGGGCAGGTGAGCTGCAGGGGAATGCTGACCACACAGAGAACATTGGGTCTATACATTCCTAATACATTTTTTAGTCAAATGAGATTCAGTAAATGCCATTTAAGTTTGGGATTAAATTTTGTAGTCTGTGAATTCCCATTTCTATCCAGGCCTGTGCTCTTCCTTGTATAGACTACAATACAAGTTTTATTTACTTATCTGTACATGAAAAACAAGCTAAATATAAGAGGATTCCATTTATTTTAGAGGTAGATAGGAAACTTGCCTTCACTTGCAGTTTTTCGTCAAGAACATTGAAACTTAGAAATTTTATAGTACAAGATTGATTACTTATTTTGACATTTGTGGTGCAGCTTCTGGGGGTTTTATGATTATATCTGCATATTTTCTCTGGAAATAACTTACTATTTATAATTTTAATGTAAATAAATCTATATATATTAGTTTATTTTTAAAGATCCTTTAGATTTTCTTTCTCCTTAATTAATTTATGCTTTGTCACTAGTTCTATAGTAGAACAGGATTAGTTAGCATAATGACTGGTACATAGTGTGATTAATTTAGCTATTTATTTATTTATTTTTGCTGAGGCAATTGGAGATAAGTGACTTGCCCAGGGTCACACAGCTAGGGAATGTTAAGTGTCTGAGGTCAGAGTTGAACTCATGTTCTCCTGACTTTAGGGCTGGTGCTGTATCCATTGCGCCACCTAGCTGCCCCACTAGTTTATTTATATTTTAAAAAAATCCAAAATGTGACATTTTATATTTTTTCTATCACCAAACAATTCATATGACAAATCCATGATAGATAGATAGTACTTTTAATATGTAGGAATCAATGTTGTTGCTGTTGTTTTTTACAAGCTTTAAAAATGAATGACTAATAACAAATATATAACGAAACTAATTATATTCATCTATCTTTTAATGGTCTTCTGAATACTCATTTGAGAAAACCTAAATGAATGGGTTAAATTATTCATGAAGTCTATCACTCCCTATCAATGCAAAATGAAAAACTTCATTATCATTGCCTGGCCTTTACATAATACCCACCCTATGACAACTAACAAAAATAAAACTGCACTACAATAGTATGACTATATCCCAAAGGAAACTCCCTTAGTTATTACTTTTGTCCTGATTTAGATAGCAACCAGAGGAGTTTTTGTCATTGGCTCTTAATGTCAGCATGAGACCACATTTATTAACCATTTCAGTACAGTGAGATCTTGCCTCGCAGCATCTGCCTAGAATGGCTAAAGAGGATTTCTTTTTAAAAGACTGTTAGTTTTCAAATAGTGTTGACCCTGGGAATGCTGAATTCTTCTAGGGGCTTTTTCTTAATGGGTTTTTATGCTCCAGTGCTGTACAGCTTTATGAAATTCTTCCATTTCATGTTAACTGGGCAATTACTCTTTTGGTGGGCTGACCCTTCACTCTTACTGATACTGCAATTTCAAGTGAAGCATGATAGAGACAACTTCATTTGCATATTTCTTCAGGCCAATTTTCCCAAGTCTGGGTTAGCTCATGTCTAGTAACAAGTAACAAGTAACCACAGCATCTTTTTTTGATAACCTTACCAGGAGCAAGGATTCTTTTTGCTTCTGATCTACATCTAAATCCAAGGTCATATGAGGGAACTTGGAACATCTTAAAACGAGTTTTTCTCCACCTTTCCCAAATAACTAGAAGCAATGTGACTTATTATTTGTGATTTTTTTCTATCTACTTCTCAAACTGTTCTTTATATCTTATTGGCCTATGTATGTATAGACATGTATACTATGCATATATAGTATATTTGCATATGTGTACATAGACACAATACTTAATCAGATAAATAACATGCAAAATATATTATGGTGAATATATAAGGCACAAATAAAAAGGCACATTTGCAAATACATACACACACACACACACATATATATATATATATATATATATATATATATATATATATATATATATTTGCATGTATGTAGACATTTTACAAATGTAAAATATACTAGCATAAATCTACATGTAGTGTACTGTATCAGTACAAATATACAAAAACATAAATATTTATAATGTAATGCACTACACAAATGTTTATTTGTGTGTAAACATGAATATAACATACACACATTTGGGTGCACTTACATATATGCATGCACATAATATGCAAATTCATATGCATGCATTTGTAATATTCCTGCTGCATCTACTGAAAACAATTTATCCTACATCTATTCTTGAATGAAAATTATAGAATCCAATTTAGTGTCTTTAAGATAATGTGTTCAATTAATGTATTGGTGAATTAATTATTTCATGATTAGCATAACAATATTGCTTTTTATGAACTATATAAACCAATAGAATTGAAGTACTGACTGCTTTCAGAAATAGAATCTTAAAATTTATAATTGAAAAGAATATTATAACTTCCTTTTATAAATTTACAGGATTAAAAATCTAGAGATAAAGGGGATTAAAGAAATATCTAGTTCATTCTTTTAATTTTACAAAGGACAAAACTGAAGATCATTAAGTTTAAGTGTCTTCCTCAGGGTTACATGGGCAATATTAATTAAAGGTGGAATTTAGACTTAGGTCTTATGTCTCCAAATCTAGTGATTTTTCAATTCCACGACTGTAGCTTCTATATATTATATCCTATAATTAAGTCCTGTAATATTTGGAGGACAGTGAGATGAAGTCCATTTTACAAAGATTTTACCTGTGGATAAGGATATTTATATTGATCCTAAACTATATAGGAACATTTACTAAATGGTTTTGTCTAGGGTCTTTGTTTAGATAAATAGATAGATAGATTTTTTTTTTAAAAAGACCATATAATTTTCCACCACTAAATCCAGCTGATGTCCTCAATATTCAGCAAAATCTCCCATAAATATGTTAAAATATTTTATATTTTAACATATTTAACATATTAAATACCTACCTGCCATCTAAGGAAGGGGAGGGGGGGAAGGAGCGAAATATTTGAAACAGAAAGTTCTGTAAAGGTCAATGTTGAAAAATTACTTGTATGTTCTGTAAATAAAAAGCTTTAATAAAGAAAATAAAGTGAAAACAATTCTCCCATGAGTAAAATAGAATCAAATATCTAGAAAATGGCTGTCAGGTAAATTTCTGCCATGGTGAATTTATTTGGTGATGTCAACCCTTTGTTCAAAGAAAGTTTTCATTTGCTTTGTTCTTTTCAGTTTGATATGACTTAAACTTGGTATAATATGTTGTATGAAATAAACACAGAGATAACTTCCTTTAAAAAGTTATATAAACATATGTGTGCGTGTGTGGTGTATGTTTGTGCACACACACACACACACACACACACATATATATATAAATACATAGGCAAAAATATTGTATAATTAACATAAGAAAAGCCAATTGTTTTCTAATACTAAAACAGATAGCAACAGCTTTACTGAGGAATCAGAAACCTTTTTTTTTCATATGTTTTGACTTATGTTAAAAGACATTTTGATTCCTAGGCTTAATCTGCATGCAGTGTTTACCCAGTCCACAGGTCTTGGAGAAGGCAAATGTTTCTAACCTCTGTCTGGCCATTTATTTTACTACAAGGTGATTTCACATTTCTGTTTGAATTTTTTTTATTAAATATAAGGAATGACAACTTTCTTTCCCATGAAAATGAATACTCCAAAAACCTCTAATAAGAAGTGATAACATATTCTACTCACCCACTTTTAAATATGCTACATGACACTCCAATCTTTTCTATGTGGTAATTGCAATATTAATGCTATTTAAGTCAGCCAGTCACATTTATCGGCTTAAGCAAAATTTAATACTTTAAAATGGCTTTCTTTTTTTATTTAAGATGAAGTTTTGTATTGTTTAATAAATGTTACAATAGCTTTCTAACCAAGAACATTTATTTTGTTTATATTACTAATCAAGCTTTCCCTATACCCTGTGCTACCCTGTCCTAAATACTACAGAATATGTACCCACCCATCCCCGCACTCAGCCCCTTAGATACACACACACACAATGTATGCATTTATAGAGAGTTAAAGCTATGGTTGTAACATCTGTGTGTGTGTGTGTGTCTGTCTGTCTGTCTCACTCTGTATCTCTCTTTTTTTTCTGTATCTCTATCTCTGCTCTTCTGTCTCTGTATCTGTCTCTTGCCCTTTGTCTCTCTGTCTCTCTGTCTCTCTTTTTATTTTTGTTTTCTGTCTCTCTAGGTATCTCTGTCTGTCGATCTGTATCTCTCTCTGTCTCTTTGGGTCTCTCTCTGGGTCACTCGGTCTCTGTGTCTATCCCTATCTCTGCATCTCTATCTTAGTCTCTTTGTCTCTATCTGTCTCTTTCTCTCTCCCCCTATCTCTGCTTCTCTTTGTCTTTGTCTGTCTGTCTGTCTTTCGCTCCCCTCCCCCTCCCGTCTCTCTCCTTCCCTCTCTGTCTTTCTCTCTCTGTGTGTCTCTCCATTTCTCTGTCTCTGTCTCTGTCTGTCTCTGTCTCTGTCTCTGTCTCTGTCTCTGTCTCTGTCTCTGTCTCTCTCTCTCTCTCTCTCTCTCTCTTTCTCTGTCTCTGTCTCTCTCCTTCCCTGTCGCCCTCCCTCCTTCCTTTCCCTCCTTTCTCTGTCTCTCTCTCTCTTCCTCCCTCGCTCCCCCCCCCACTTTGTCTCTCTCACTCCCAATCCTGTCTCTTCTCCTTCCCTGTTATTAAAATCTAAAGAAAAAATTGTTTGATCATCTTGGCACTTGTGTTTCCTTCCCATCTATTTCTACCAATTTCCCGAGGCAAAAGAGGAAAGAAACGTGAAATGAAATTTGAGGAATTAGAAAACATTGTTGTTTTTGTTTTCCCTCTCTATTTGCAAAATTGGATCTTGAAGGGAAAATCACCTGTTATTCTATCCCTTATGAGTGAAGGCACTTTTTAATTCATTGTCCTTGGAATATTCCTCTTCTTCCTCTTCCTCTTTTCTCCTCTTTCTTTTCTTCTTTTTTCTTGTTCTTTCTTGTTCTTCTTTCTTCCTCCCTTCCTCCCTCTTCCTTCCTTCCTTCCTTCCTTCCTTCCTTCCTTCCTTCCTTCCTTTCTTTCTTCTTTTTCTTCTTCCTCTTTCTCTTCCTTCTTCACCTTCCTTTTTTAATTCAGATATATTTGTTCATGTGTAATATGGATGGAAAGTTAATGAATCTGATAGTTTGATTTTGTTTGTTTTGATTTTAAATTTCATAAACTATGCTAGGATCTTGCAATTCTGGCATAATAGGTTACAAAATTTTCTTGGAAAACATATGGTTACACATTTTGTGAATGATCTGATCTCTACCAAACTTTTCCTTAAAACTTAGACTTGGGACATTAAATTTCTGCTAGACAAATGAATTAATTAGATGTATCATCCTTGCCAGTCCAATTGGTGTGAGGTATCAAAATTTACCTTCTAATCCTTCTGTGCTTGGTAGAGGCAAAGAAGAGTCCCCTTTTAATGCAGCTCTACGTAGGGTTATAAGCATGTGGAATACCTAATGAAAAAACCTCCATGCAAAATATACCTACGTACATGATCTGCACCTTCAGTTCATGGTCAATTACTGAACAAATATTTTTGTGGCATAGTAGATAGAGTGCAGGATTTGGGGTCAGCAAAACCGGACCTCTTTCAATTTCAGTTTTCTCAAGTGTAAAATGGAAATAAGAAAATCACCTACTTTATAAGATAATTTTAAGGATCCAATGAGTATATATATGTGTGTGTGTGTGTGTGTGTGTGTGTGTATGTGTGTGCATGTGTGTGTGTGATTTTGAAAATATTTAAGTGATATAGGTGTGATAGCTATTATTTATTTTATTTCCTACTGTTTTGCAGGCATTCAGTAAGGAATGGGAAGGTACCATTAAATCACCAATATCTGAAGTATTGAAACGTCAGTCCAAATATCTTTTCTTATCCATAAATTCCTGAAATATATATTCCCAAACACTGAAATAATATCATTTTAATTTAAAAAAATAAATATTTTTATTATAGGCCAAATGGCATAATGGGCAGAGAGTGAAACACAAAATCAAGATGAACTTTTGTTACCTTATTTATACTGTTTGTGTGATCCTGAGCAAGTTACTTTAATTTCTCAATATTCTAGATATCGTATAGTCGTGAAGAATTCTTCACCACTCTAAGTGAACTTAAATTTATAAAAAGAGTTTCCTCACCCAGAAATTTACTATACAAATAAAATCAAAGGTTCTTTCCATTTTCATCAGCTGAAGATGGATACTATGATCAAGATACTAGAATAGAAATAAAAAGAAACTTGTCAAGTACAAATTTGCACGTCAAATAATATAGAAAGTGTACTGTTAGTGATCATTGTAGCCTTATGAAAAAAATGTTTGGGATGATGTTCTTGAAGTTAAATTTTTCCAACTCTTTGAAGAAACCATTGAATTTGTCTGAAAATTCATTTTCAACAGCAAGTAAAATAGCTACTAATGAGCTGCCAAACATCTTCAATTTGTTACCTTTGCTTAATTAATTTAAAATGTAGACAAAAATTAATACTTTCAAAAGAATATGCTTTCAGTTACCTGACCTTGCTTTTTTTTCTTTTTACTATTATCCTACAATCAATCCATATTAAGCACACAACTGTTCTGTAAATTGACATGAAATCATTCCCCTATTTTGTATAGGGTCAAACAACTTACATGGCTACAAATAATGATTCTGCATCTAAATGTAGCAACTAATTTTTATAAATCACCTTCAATATTCTTCATTACATTTGAGCATTTTCATTACTATTGTGATACTTTTTCTTTCTTAATTATCATTTGTTTTTGTTTTTCCTGAAATAAGTTCCCATTAATCATCTGAAAAGAATATTAATTTCATCATAATCCTAATCACTCAGATGGAAAATTAGGGTAGATATTATCCCATAACCACATATTTTTTTGTTTATTACAAAGTTGTTTGTCCACGGGCAAAGCAGCACTGAGGCAGGTTAATAAACATATGAATCAAAGAGTGATGAGATTTCAGTTATGCATTAGTATAAGAGAGTATCAAGAAAGGGGGGGTATCTTTTCTTCTCTTGCAGTTTTCAGGAAATATTCTTTATTCATTCTTGTCATCTGATTTCTTTTTTTTTGTTTTGCTCATTCAAGAACATATACATACTGCTTCATTTCATTTTAATCTAACCAATATACCTGTCCTGTGCACTAGTCAATTAATCCCATGTTTGGTATATTTGTATGTAATTATGTATTAAATATTCAGCATCATGGTTGTTGGGAACTTTGTCAACATATACCAGAAGATAATTTCTGTCTTCACCAATTCTTTTCTATCTTTACTGCAGAAGTTAAAAAAAGAAAACAAAAAAATGCATCTTGTTATGAAAAGAAAAAGGAGATAATTTCAATTTGGGTAATTGAGGAATATGCAAATCTTGTCCTTTCTCCACATGACATATATTTACTCCATCTCCTTTTCCCTAAGAATAATGGAGAAAAATGGAGGAAAAGTGCAAGTTACACTAACTTCCCTATAATTCTATATTTTTTTCTTTAGGTTTATGAAGAAAATGGAGAAATAATCTAAATAGTACAAATCCCTGGCTTGTGTATAGAAGTTGGGCACAGCAAAACCAACATTACCTTAGGCTTATGATTATAATAAAAGATATATCGGATTCATTTTAGGATTTCTCAGTTATTTCACATATAACAGACTCCAACAACATTGAAGCTTAAAAATAGCTTCATATATGTATATATACATACATATATATTCAAATATAGCTTCAAATATAGCTAAATATAGCCCCAAACATGAACACTGAGTAACAACAGTTGATTCTAAGCAGCAGTAAAATAATGAATAAAATTGAAGTCAAATTTCTAAGGGCCCAAAAAATATGAACAAGGCGAAGAGAGTAACATTTTTAGGGCACTCTGAAATATGAATTAAAATTACTTGGCCTAGTTACAGACTAATGGCAAACTATAGGTCAGAACATTGTCCAAAATGCCAAGGTGTTTTTTTTTTTTTTTTTTGAAACAGAGATCAAGGCCAAAATTGTGTTAAAGTTATCTTCTTTTCAGTAACAGGAAATATTATTATAGTTAATTCTGTATAAAACCATTTATGTCACTTAAGATAGGGCCTTATAGTAGATATAGGTCAAATCCTTGTGTTAGAAATCAGTTTGATAAAACCTCAAATATACACTTTGCTGTGTGACTCAGCTAATCACTTAAATTTACTTAGTAAATACTATAAGACTGTCATTTGTAAACAGTTGCTGATTTGTATTGGTGGATTGATAGAGGAGGTTTCCCTTTTAAGAGTTCTCTAGACTTGTTAAATGATAAAAACACATACACAAGCACACACACACACACACACACACACAAGTAAAATAAATAAATGTATAGGTATAGGTATATATACACATATGTGTATATGCATATATGTACATAAATAAATGCATTCATATATATATCAAATTTATTTTTATGTATTACATTATATAGCTATATAAAATATATAGCTATTTCTACATTTGTATATATATATATATATGCACACACATGTGTGTAAGTATGTATGTATGTATTTAAAACTAAGATTGATATTCACTGTCATTTGTGTTCATCCTCATCTCCCACAATTATGTTTTCTTTAAAAAATAATGCTTTTCTAATTTGAGGAAATTTAAATCTTTGGTAAATTTAGGTTAAGTTGAGGTTGCTATTAAGATTAGAATGAGCTAAAATTTAAAAATGAAAATGGTGGCCTCAACATCATCCTTAATCTCTAAACCATTTACTTATGTTTCTATTCTTTACTGCTCATTCTAAAGGCTTTTAGGTTTAACAGCAGAAATATTTCTTAAAGGCAAGTATCATAGGCTATGTACAACTTTGCATCCTTAGTGCCTGGCATAGTATGCATTATTAAGTATAAATGCTTGCCAAATGTTTGAATTGAATCAGCTTTTAAGACTTCGAATCTACATTCAAAATGTATTTCCAAGTTTATTTCACACTTTTTTACTTTTATTTATTCTTGTTATTCCTCAAACTCAGCATTTTATCTTCCCTTTTCATGATCTTACATGCTGTTTTGAAATGTATTCCCTTTTTTTACCTCTTTGAAAATTCCTAACTTCTTTCAAGACACAGCCCATGTGTCCTATTGGAAATCCTTTTTAGATTTCATTGGTTACAAATTTTTCTCTTCCTCAAATAATTGTGAATATATTTATCTATTTGCATGTTATGTTATGTATTCAAAGTAGAATGTTGAGAAAAGGATACACATATATACAAATATATATATATACATATACATATATATATATATGTATTTAACATATGAATATATATGTTTTTTGTATCTCCAATACCAAATAGTTCTTCACTCTCTTATGTCATAAAAAAAGTTTGGACTGGTTAATTAAGATGAGGAGAAAAAGACACACAGAGAGAGAGACATGGAGAGACAGAAAAAGAGAGAGAAAGTGACAGAGAGGGAGGGAAGGAGAGAGAGAGAGAGACAGAGGGAAAGAGAGACAGAGAGAGAGAGACAGAGAGAGACAGAGACAGAGAGACAGAAAGACAAAAAGAGAGGGGGGAAGAGGAAAAACAGAAGAGACATAAACAAATGAAAGAAGGGAAGGAAGGAATGAAAGAACGATGGAAGAGAGGAAGGGAGGAAGGGAAGAAAGGACAGAGGGAAGAGGGAGGGAGGAAAGAAGGAAGGAAGGAAGGAAGGAAGGAAGGAAGGAAGGAAGGAAGGAAGGCAGGAAGCAAGGAAGGAAGGAAGGA
>JAJPUD010002737.1:42478-110240 GCA_023553655.1 Myrmecobius fasciatus
AAGAAATTGAAGAAAGAAAAATTCCTTTTTCTAATGCAGATCAACAACTTTTTTGCAAATGCATGGTATTAGAAAGTTGCCTGGGCATAGAAAGTTGTTACTTGCCCAGGGTTATAGGCATTGTCTTAGTTGGGACTTTAATAAATCCTGAGGCGAACTTTCTATTTACTAAGCCTCATGGTTTACACTCACAGACAATTAACAATGTATACCTTGGATTCTACCTCTGAAGTTTACTGCTTATGTAACTTTATTGGGCCCAAGTGTTTTCATTATAAAAAGACAATATTGGTCAAAATCATCTCTGAAGTCCTATCCAGCTTTAATTTTATGATTCTATCATGCTATAATCAAGTTATCCAAGTGATTTTTCTGTATCCCTTTTCCCTAAGTTCCTAGGTAATTTCTATAGTAGGTGTTTAATACAGACATGGATGATTTATTACCAAACATCACAGCTTCCTTTAGCACTCCAATACTAGAGACTTGTCTGTAGAATTTTCTGTGACAAGAAGATTAATTTCAGAGAAGTTCTTTTGGTAAATACATAAGCCAAGTACACTATTTTATTTTCCAAGATGACAAAGAAATAGTGTCAGTCAGCAAGCATTTATTAAGCACTGTTTATATGTCAGGTGCAGTTCTGAGAGTAGGTGATAAAAAAGAAGTGGAGAACAAACAAATGCAAAACAAATAAAGAAAAAGTTCTGATAGTTCAGAGGTCAGATATTATTTTTAGAATGTTTATAGAAGTTTCATAGACAAGTTAATTTGATCTTTGAAAATCAATTCATATTGAGCAGGAGGTAATATGACTATGATAAATGTATTCCAGTTGGATAAAAGGAGATGACATTAAAGAAAAAGTGCCAAAGGCAAAAAGTATTATTCTGTAGTAAAACAAGCCTTCAGAAAATGAAACTCCTAAACAGTCATAACCATTCTGTCCTCTATATGCTCCTTCTCTATCATCATAGTTGACACCACCATTTTGATGTTTTTGTCCCAAAAGTCAGTGTGGTCATTGTTCTTGTCCTCACCTTCACTGTCACTGTCATCATCAGAATCATTCTGTTAAAGTTGAAAAAAATAATTTACAAGACTCATGAACAAGGTAAAATAATTTAATAACAATTCCTTTGTCATTTGTCTTTCTGCAACCAATTCTATCCATACCAGAGTTTAATTGGCTCTTAATATTCCCTCTCTGAATAATTCTTTTTCCTCATCTTTATCCCTCACTTCTATTAAAAAACAAAATTGATGAACTTAAAAGGAAAAAAAAATAAACATAATAAGTGAAAAGCACTAACTGGATCCTTAAACTCATATTCCATCCCTTATACTTTCTGATTATGTGACTATGGGTCTCTTGACCAGAAAACTCATTCCTAGTTTTTTTTTTTTTTTTTATTTGTAAAATGGGCATAATAAAACTTGGTATGGTCTCCATAACGAGTATGACTAGACCCTAAATATGGATGGCCTGAGTTCAAGGACCACTAAAAATGAACAAACAAATGAACAACAACAACAAAAAGAAACAAACAAAAACTGGGAGGCAGAATCAAGATGACAGAGCAAAGGTGGCGATTTGCCTGCACTTTACCCAAGACCCTTCAAAAACCGTTAAAGACTAAATAAATTTGAGAGATACAGAACCTACAAAAAGATATAGTGTGACAATTTTCTAGCCTAAGGCAATTTAGCAGATATGTAGAAAATGTAACTTGCACCAGGTTGAAACCACAAGTCTAGTGTAGACTGCAGCAGCACAGATCCCATCAAATCAGAAGCAGACCTTGGGAATTATTGAATCAGTGGCAATAGTGGCATTTTCTAGACATCCCCCATAGACAGTAAGGGATGAGAAAGTGGGTAAGAAGGAGATTTGCTTGTGTTTTTTCTCTCACCTTTTCCTTTTTTATCTAATTTTTCTTGTTTAGCATGATAAATGTGGAAATATGTTTAGAGAATTGCACATGTTTAATTTATATTGGATTATTTGTTGCCTAGGAGAGAGAAGTAAGGAGGAAGATAGAAAAATATGGAACACAAGATCTTGCAAGGGTGAATGTTGAAAACTGCCTCTGCATGTATTTTGAAAATAAAAAGTCATTTTAAAAAAAAGATTGCTTATGGTCCTTCACAAACCAGTGCACAGCACAAGAGGGTCGCAAACACACTTCTTCCAATATAATACCCACTTGCAAAAATCAAAACCTTAGAGGTCCTCAGAATTACCACTGAAAATAGCTGAACAAAAAATGCGAAGCATGGGACAATGCCTTCTTCAGTGAACCACTTTAGCATAGAGCTTAAAAGTCAAGAAACAGGCTGGAAAATAAGCAAACAATAGAAAAAAATTCTGACCATGTTGACTGTGGTGACAAGGAAGATCAAAATACACACTTAGGACAAGACAACAAAGTCAGAATTCTGGTATCCCAAGCCTCAAAGAAAAATATGAATTTTCTCTTAGCCATAGAAGACTTCAAAAATATGTTTAAAATCAAATTAGAGAGGACAAGGAAAAAATGCAGAGAAATGAGAGTGATGCAAAAAAATCATGAAAAAAAGAAAAGATTCAATAGCCTGGAAAAAGATGTACAAAAATTTCTGAAGAAAATAATAGCTTAAAAAAATATGTCAAATTGTTAAAGACACATAAAGATCCTATAAAGAGAAGATAACTTGAAAAGCAGATTCAAGCAAGTGAAAAAAGACATAAAAA
This sequence comes from Myrmecobius fasciatus, assembly GCA_023553655.1. Lineage (NCBI taxonomy): Eukaryota > Metazoa > Chordata > Mammalia > Dasyuromorphia > Myrmecobiidae > Myrmecobius > Myrmecobius fasciatus. The sequence continues at coordinate 45,213 of JAJPUD010002737.1, forward strand.
TTTCACTCCTTAAAGAGAACAATTCCTTAAAAAGTAGGATTGGCCAAATGGAAAAAGGATGCACAAGACCTCACTTTAGAAAACAATTCTTTAAAAATTAGAATTGACATTTAACAAAATTGCAGATTTTCAGACTTTCAATCAAATTTTAAATTAATAGAAAATTTGACATCAAAGGGCCAACATCAAAGATTAATTTCAAGGGACGCAATAAAGAATTTTTTTGCATGGAAATATATACCACACATTTAAGATTGATATCAGTAATTAGGTAGCTCAAAAGAAAGATTGGGGTAGAGTGGAATGTGGTTTGATTGTAAAAAGCAAATCTGCCTAGAAAAAGCTAGAAAGAGTAATTATGTTACACAAAGAGGTACAGAGGAAGAACAGACACAGAGGCATTAAAGGAGGGGAAAGGGCTCCAGTTCTGAAAACCTACATATAACGGAAATGGGTTAAATAAGCAACTACTACTATACATCCTCTAAAATCTATAAAGAAATAAGGGGGGGTGGGAAAAGGGAGGGAATCGAATAAGTGAGAGAACAGCAGGATGTGCAGGTTTATGGTACTTGGACAAGGTTTGTAGATTAATGGGCAAGGGATAAAGGATAAGATGGGGTATAGAAATGTGTGTAAAGTTTATAACAGCAGGACAAGGTATATAGATTAATGGAAAAGAGATAAAGGGGGAAAGGGTAAAACAGAATAAGGTGAGGTGCAAAAGACTGTTTAGATTAACAAGAGTGGGATAAAATGTGTAGATTAATGGGAATAAGATAAAGAGTGAAAGAAAGTTTAGAGAGAGAAGGGAAGAGAAGGATCTGTCGGTGGGAAAAGATTAAGTAATAGCAAGGCAAGTTAAGAAGCAGAATTAAAGTGGAAGATTTAACAGTGACAGAAAATAAGAAAATCTGAATTGAGCAAGTAGATGCTAATGACTTTATAAGATGCCAAGAAACAATCAAAGTAAAAAAAAAATAAATAAAAGACATTGTGAAATATCACATTGGAAAGAACAACTAGCTTGGAATATCCAGATCTAGTAAAGATAATTTAAGAATTAATGATGGGGGTGGGATTTGGAGAAGATAGTAGAGTAGGTCAGTAAATTTCAAGTTCTCCTAATTCTCCCCACAAACAGAACAAATTTGCACCTCATGATGAACACAAACTGGTGAAAAAATCAAGAAGACTTGGGAAAGAACTGGGAAAAAAGACCTCAGGCCAGGGATTACCTGTGTGAAGTGGAAACCCCTCCAAGTTCCATAGAAACACCAAGTGAGGACCTCTGGAGCAAGTTGGGCTTGGCTAATGTCTTAGCTGGAACCACAGAAACTTTCATCTCCAGGACAATATGTAGAATGGAGACTCTGAGTCTGGGAAGACTGAATGAACCTCTGCTGATTAGGAACACCAGGCCCAGAAGTACTGCAAAGATGGGCCCCTGGGTGAGAAGGAGCCAGCATATTTGGAAACTGCAAAGGCAGTGGGGCAGAGATGCTGCTGGTTGCCAGACCTTGTAGGAGAGGGAGCTGTTGGTTTGGGGTGTTAAGTCAGAGAGGAGAATTGAATTTAAACTAGAGGGACTATCCTCCCACCCCAAGGTTAAAGATGTTTACACTAATATGTTATTCAAAAAAAGAATGAACCAGCAAAGAAGAAAGAACCCAATTATAGAAACTTACTGTGGAATAGGGAAGACTGCAGTTTATTTTCAGAGGATGACACTGGGGTAAAAAAAAAAACAAAAAAAAAAAAACCTTGTTTTATCCCAAAGGGTAATGTTCAATGGCTCCCTACTCAGAGAGAATTTATAGATGATATAATCCTTCAGGAGCAAAAAGGTTATTCAGTGAAATAGAGGATTTTTAAATATTCCTGGTGAAAAGACCAGCAATGAATAGAAAATTTACTTTCAAATACAAGATGCAAAAAAGCATAAAAAAGTAAACAGAAAAAAGAAATCATAAAGAACTCTATCATGTTAAACTATATTTTTACATGAAAAAACCCTAAAAACTTTCTCATTATTAACAGGAGAGTTAGAAGGAAAAAAAAAAAGATATGTGAGTTTAATGTGAGGGTATGATTATCTAGAAAGAAGAATGAACTGGGAGAAGGGGAAAGGGAGAGATAGAATGAGATAAATTATCTGAGATAAAAGGTGAAGTCTGAAAGAAATTTTACAGTGAAGAAGAAAATAGGGGAGTTATGAAGGGAGGGCATGAACCTTATTTTCATCAGAATTGGCTGAAAGAGGAAATGATATGCATACTTTGTTAGGTATAGAAATCTGTTTTACTTACAGGAAAGTAGGAGGGGAAGGGTATAAAAGAAAAGTTAACAGATAAAATGGAGAGTAGTTCCAGGGAAATAAAGGTCAGAAGAAAAACACTTTTCAGAATGCACAGGGCAAAAAGTCAGAGAAAATAGGATAAATAGAAGGAAAATAGAATGGAGGGAAATAGACAGTTGAAAATCATTATGATTAAAAAAATTTAGGGAGTTTCTCAGATAAAGCCTTCATTTCTCATACATTTAAAAAATCGATTCAAAAGTGTAGAAATAAGAGACATTCCTCAATTAATAAATGATAAAAATATATGAATAGGGGGCAGCTAGGTGGCACAGTGGGTAGAACACCAGCCTTGAAGTCAGGAGGACCTGAGTTCAAATTTGATCTCAGACACTTAACATTTCCTAGCTGTGTGACCCTGGGCAAATCACTTAACCTCAATTGCCTCAGCAAAAAGCAAATATATATATATATATATATATATATATATATATATTAGAATAAGCACTTTTCACACAAAATAAGGAAACCTATATATAGTCATATGATTTTTTTTCCTAAATCACTATTAATGAGAGAAATGCAAATTAAAACAACTCTGAGTTATCCTCTCACACCTGTCAGATTGTCTAATATTACAGAAAAAGAAAATTACTAATGTTGAAGGGGATATGGAAAAATTAAAACATTAATGTATTACTGGGGAAATTGTATTCTGATTCATCCGTTCTGGAGAGCAGTTAGGAACTATGTCCAAAGGGCTATAAAACCATGCATGTTCTTTGCCAAGCAAGATCATTATTTGGTCTGTATCCCAAAGAAATAAAAAGCAAAAAAGGAAAAGGACCTATATTTCAAAAATATTTACAGCAGCTCTTTTAGTGAACATAAATGATTGGGAATTGAGGGGATATACATTAATTGAGAAATGTCTGAACAAATTATTGTATATGGTTGTGATGGAATACTATTGTTTTAAGAAATAATGAGTAGAATGCTCTCAGAAATCATATAGACTTATATGAATTGGTAAAAAGTGAAATGAGCAGAAACAAAAGAACATTATATTCATTAATAGCAATAATGTGTGATGATCTAATATTCTCAGCAATACAATAATTCATAACATTTCTGTAGGAATTATGAAGAAAGGTACTATCTCCAGATCTCAAGAGAAAAAATGGGTAGAGTCTGAATGCAGATCAAAAATATTTTTTTTCTTTATTTTCTTTATTTTGGGGGAAAAGGAGTTTCATATATGTGTTTTCTTTCACAGAAGACTTGCATGGGTATTTTTTTCCCATGACCCACACATGTATAATTTCTGTCAAATTGCTTGCTTGCACTATGATGGAGGTAGAGAGAAGGAAAAATTTGGAACTCAAAATTGGAAGGAAAAAATGGTAAAACTGTTTTTACATGTAATGAAGAAAAAAATAAAAATTAAGATTAAAAAAACTAATTCATGTTCATCATAATGAACCTCAAAAATTATATCAGTTTTTGACACAGTGATGTATTTAGCAGCTTCCTTTATTTTTTTTTTTCATTTTTTGGGGGGGAATCTGAAGGAAAAAAAAAGAGCTATACAGGCAAAACACATCATTAACAAATGTCTGAAATTTTGAATTCTCTCTCTAGTATTCTTCTGTTGAAGTGAAGTAAAAATAGAGAGCTCCATTCTTTGGATGTGTTTGCAATCTTACAAAATGATTATTAAATGATAGAATCTGCTGACTTTGGAGAGGAGAGTGATATTCTTGTAGAATTGTAATGTTATATTGAGTAGTTGTAGACCTACCACTGAATTGAATAATGGGATTTGGGAATAGGAAGAGACTGCAGAGGCCATCCAATACATATATAATAAGGAAAATATCACAGTTATTTTATTGTCTCCTTTAATATTTTATTTGTTGGGGATGTGGGTAAAAATACCAAACATGGCATGTCATTAAACATGATAAGATACTAGTTACTTATAAGATTTGAGTACCCTTAAACCCTTTCCTCAGAAGAATTGTATATGAATTTTCATTTTTAAAATGAGAATTTCAGATTAAAGAAACAAAAATAACATAATTCCTGGAAATGTATTTTAGTTACACAACAATACCCTACCCTAGGGCAAATAGAAAAACACCTATCAAATAACAGCTATTGCTACTATTGTTGTTATTATTATTTAGAAATACAACTTTATTCAAAAGTTGCTTAAAGACTACTCATGTACCCAAGACTACCACATGTATCAAATACTTTGAAAAGATAAATGATTTCAAGGCAGTGATGTTAAATATATTATTTGCATTCTTCTTGTACCTTCTATATATCAAATTCTTGGCATTTTTATTCTACAAGTACACTGCTAGCTGATTCATAAGGATTCTAACTAATATTGATTACCTTCATTAAATGTAAGAGGAACGTGTAACTTTACAATTCTATTAGATCATCACTCTGATTTCCAAGGTCAGCAGAGTCAAATAACCAAATCTAATGGCCTTTTTGCAGTCCTTAATCATTTTAATTGTCTACAAGGTCCAGCACTATTGAACATTAATTTTTTATATAAATGTAAAAGTCATGTGTATGGTATGCTTGAGGCACTGAGTAAGCTATTCTGAATAAAATATGAAAAAAAAATCTTCATATATACCCCTGTCCTCAAATACTGTATAATTCAGGAAGGGAGAAATAATAAATTCACAAGCATGCTATGAGGTAAAGTGAAATAATGACAAACCAAGGTGTTTATAAAAAATGAAAGAAGAAAATATGTGTAGAAATCACTTTTCACTGAAACAGATCAAGGAAGACCATACAGGAAATAATACTTTTTGATCCAGATTTTGAGGTAAGAAAAAATTGAAATATTTTGACATACAAAAATTTGACATGCTCAGGGAAAGCAGCAAAATGCAGAAGAAGGCAGGACAAAATTAAGAAAAAGCAAGTAATTCTATTTTGTTTGACAAGAATCATGTAAAAGAGAGTTTTGGTTCAGAAGATGAGAGATGGATTCTGAAGCATCTTAAATAGGAAGATAAAGTGAACAGTTTATTCTACAAACAAAGGGAAGTATGAAAGATTTTCTAAATGGTGAGGGATAATATAATCACTGGAGTAGGCAAATTAAGCAAAATGATATAATCACTCGAGTAGGCAAAAAAAACACTACTGTGTTTTAAAAAAAAATTGATTTTTGAAGAGAGACCATATACAAGGAAGCCAGTTCTGGGTTTTTAATATTATAGACAAGAGAAGACTGAAAAGAAGCAATTTCATTAGTCACAGAAGCTAAATTGGAGGTGCTTGAGAAGTGATTAGTGAAGAAATAGAGGCTATACATAAGTGATACTCTTTCTAGAAGCTAAATAGAGAAGCAGAAAGGAAATAAAGCATGATAGTTTCAATTGGTGACTTTCTTAGAACAGTGGGTAGTGTGTGTATGTATGTATGTATGTAAGAGAGAAAGAGAGAGAGAGAGAGAGAGAGAGAGAGAGAGAGAAAGAGAGAGAGAGAGAGAGAAAGCTGTCTATTTTTCTTACAATATATGAGAAATCTGAACTTGTGTTTAAGAATTGGAAAAAGAATAAATAATTTGAAGGGGAAAAGAGAAAAGTAAGCGAAGTTGGGGATAAGAAGAAGAGGAGGAATCAGGGATAACAGAAAGACAGACTAGGAGAAAAAAGATTCATAAAGATAGTATCAAGGGCATGAAGGGGAGATATTAGCCTTAGCAAGTAATTAGAAGGGGAGTCAACTTGTACATTTTCATGTTTATCCTATTATTTTGATTGTTCCTTTTATTTTTCTCTTTTGTGTTTTCTCTTCTTTCTCTTGCCTTTTACATGAAGATGAGCCAGAAAAAATCATTTCATATTTTATATTGTTCTCTGTACCTATTCTGTCCCTTAGAAACAAGCTATCATCTTCCAAATAGCATTTCTAGATTTCATGTCTCCAGTTACATGAAGTCAGCAAGCATTTAAATGCCTACTATGGGCCAGGCTAAGCATTGGGAAGTCAAAAAAAATGGGGGAAATAGACCCTGTTCTCAAACAGCTAACAGTCAAATGTTGGAGATAACATGCAAATAACTGTACAGACATTGTATAAAAGATAAATTAGACATAATCCCTGAGGGAAGGCATTAGCATTGAGGAATACAGGAAAAGATTTCTAATCAGGAAATGGTACTTGAAAATAATCTAGGGAGGCTAGAAAACCAAGATGAGGAAGAAGGGATTCCTACATATGAGAGGGACAGTGAAAAGGCACAGTGTTCAGATGAAGTGTCCTGTTAGAGGAAGAATAAGGACAATTATACTATATTGCAGAGGCATAAAAAAACTAGAAAGGAAGGGGCCAGTTTATGATGGGTTGTAAAAGCCAAGCTTTTAGTCCAATACAAGCAACTAACAAAACATATAATTAGGTACATCCTTCCAATTCTTTTTACTTGTGTCAACTGTAACGTAATTCTATCCGTAATCCTAGTTCAAGATCTTAGATTGATCCATAAATGCTATCATTTCTTTGTGGAAGATCCCACTTTTATCGTTCCATTGGATTCTTCCTTTGTAATATTTTTTCAGATGCATCTCTTTATTATTGGCATTATCTATGCCTAAATGCTTATTTATAGACTTATTGAAAATCTTTTAAATGCTCATATTTCCTTTATAATCTACTTTTCAGCCGTTCTGTAATCTATTCAGCATGTGATTTCTGCTCAAAAATTTCAATACCTCTGTTACTTGTAAGAAAAATTCTAAATCTTTTAGCCTAATTAAAAAAAATTGTCTCAAAGCCAACTCTTCTGCTTTACAGATGAACCTTTTGCTCCAGCCAAATGTGTGTACTTATTGTCCTTTGAAGACATATTGTACACTAGTAGTGTCAACACAATTAAAAATATGGGCCACTAAACTGTACTGAACTATACATGAGGGTTTCATTGAATCACATATTGACTCAATTTAAAAATATATACAGATTTTGTGAATTTTTATTTGTTCTGTTGAATATTTATGAATTACATTTTAATTTTGCTCAGGCCAGACACAAGGTCTTTATGTGGCCCACAGATCTCATGTTTGATAATATTGCTACCATATTTCTATGATAAATAGAATTATAGTGTGATACAGTCAAAAGACTATGAATTTGGAATTATAGGATCTGGGTTCAAATTTTATCTCTTGTATTTACTCCCTGTATGGAAAAGCACTTAATTTTGATGTGCCCTAGTTTTTTCTACTTCTAAAATATGAGAATTTTATTAGTTGACATGAAGCCCCTTCCATCTCTAAATGACTTTATAGAACTTTTCACATGCCATTACATTTACCTGAAGTATTCCTCTTCTGCCTCTCTAAAACCTAGTTATCCTTCAAGATGCACCTAACATTTAACTTCCTTTTTAAAAATTGTCTTGAATCACTAAATCTAGAAGGGGAATTTAAAGATAGTGTTCTTTCTCTACTTCCTTTAGTATTTGATATGGGCACAATTTACTTGGCATGTATTATCAGCTTCTTTGTGGAGTGGAAAATCCATGATCCTTTTATAGAACTAATAATTTAATACATAACATTAATATAGTACTTTAAGCTTTGCAAAGTACTTTACATATATGATCCTATTTCATATCTCATAAAAATTGTGAGTCAGGTACTACTATGATACTATTTTTTTTATCAATAATAGCTATAATTTATATAGTATTTCATGGTTTAAAAGCACTTTCCATATGTTACTTGATTTTTACAACTACTCTATGAAATAGAAATTAACACCATTTTACAGAAGAGGGAAATGTATCTGAGAGAGGTTAGATGATTTGTCCAATGTCACAAAATTAATAAGTTTCAGAGACAAGATTGAAACTTGAGTCTTTCTTGCATCTTCATACCAAGTCTGACATATAAGTCATCTAGTTGTCTCTCAATGTAATTAATTGTATTTTTATATTATTTCTGCATCTCCACAATTTCATTTATTTTTTTAATCCAGAGAACATGACATTCATTTATATTTCCAACCAAATCTGAAACAATACTTTAAACATAGGAGGCCCTCAATAAATATTTCTTATTTTTTGGATTTATACGTGTAACTTCTAAGAAGTCTGGAGAATAGCATAGACTACCGACTTCTTATCTGTGGTTCACAGAACACAGAGTTATTTCAACGGGTACAAGAATCTATACCCATACCAAATATTGCTATTTTGATCTTTAGTTCCAGCAAAAATGCGCTATAACTCATCATAATAATTAAAAACACTTTCCCAAAGATATTTGAATTTAAAATATATTATTAGACTAGAATAATCACGTAAAAGGAACAAGACAAAGTGTGATGTGTATAAATGTAAAGGTTTGTAATTAGTTTGATGTGGCTACAAAATTACAAGGACTGGTTTAATAAAAGTTTACATGAAAAACAACTGAAGGGCTTACAAAACTAACATATTTCAATGTGTGGCATGTTTGCTAAAAAGTTAATAAAGTCTTTAGCTTTATTAATAGAATATTAATATTCTCCAAATCAAGAGAAATGATAGGATCATAAGACCTATGATAATTATTCAATCTTTTCATTTTATACACAAAAATTATAAAATCAAGAATGATTATGTGAATTGCCTAAAATGGCAAAAGTAGTAATTAGCAGGTCTAGGATCAGAACACAAGATCTCTAAGTCCAAGTGATTAATGAACTTTCAGTGATATTCATAGTATAGATGGTGATTTAGTTGGACAAATGCTAATAAAACTTAATTTGAAGGTTGAAATGAGAAACATTTTACATAATGACTGAAGCTATAAGGTCTAATGAAAACATAGAATGTGATAGAATGTCTATATCTTGACCTCATAAATAGGAAAGTGTGGAGAAGCAACAAAAAGGAGAGAAGGGGAAGTGATATGTTTTATTTTGAACAGGGATTTTTAACAAGAATCATATACTCCCATGGGTTTTATAGATAAATTTCAGGCAGTCTATATAAATTTGGATGGTTAAAAACATCATTGTTTATTTCAATATAGCAAGTTTCCTTAGTAATTCTGTAAATGTTATTTTATTTATTTCAAAATGTTATTTCAAATAGAGGCCCATAGAGTTGACAAAACTGTAAAAGAGTTTAAGACAGATTATATTTGGATCTGGAAGTCACTTGATATACTACTACTACTAATAATAATAATAATATTAATAATAATAATAATTCATACTATAGGAAAGATTATCACCACAGAAAAGAATGTAGAGGTAAAATGCTACACAGACCTAAAACTTGTAAGATATCCATGCTTAGAGGATGGTTAATCAAGTAGGAAAGAAGAATGAAATGAATCCATCACTTAGATAGGAAGATGAATGCAGGAATCAATGAATAAGCTATATTAAGTACTTCTGTGTCAAGCACTGAAATGATATAGGTAATATAATTAGTTACATATAGAAAAAAGTAAGAGTATCTGCTCTCAAAGAGACCACTCTTTTCCAAAAGTGGAGATAAAGATAATGCAAAGTGATATCAATAAAACCTATAAAATGGGCATTTCAGAAGGGAGGGGAGAAGAAAAGAACAATACTGAAAGTTCTGTCTACAGGAAAATCAATAGTAAGAAGAAACGATGAGATTTATCAGCTAAAAGATTTTGTAACATATCAGCCTCAGCTGTGTGATAAATTTGAAAACAGGATTGCGTAATGAATGAGTTTTAATGGAGTATTAGCTTAAGAACAAACTATTCCTATTAAGTATTTTCACAGTGAAAGGAAATGCAGATAGAAGGTTATATAGCATAAGGGGGAATAGTATGGCAAATAATTGAAAGTGAATTGTTTTTGTTGATTTGTTTGGGGATGAAAGGGAAGTATTTTTAAGACTATAGGGAAGAAGCCAGTAGGAAAAAGGAAAGACAAGATGAGAGAGGAAGAAAAGAGGGATGAAAGACAGAATTGCAAATTCTCTACGACTTAGGCTCTTAGACCAACTCCTCCAAAAAAGCCTTCCCAGTTTTCCAGTTTTTGTGCTCACTTATTCCCAAGGTAGCTTCTATGTACTTATCTTTAAGTTTTTTAGATTCTGCCAGTAGAATGAAAAATCCTTAAAGGGAAAGAATATTTAGATCTTTGTTTTTTGTTGTAACTACATAGCATACTGCCATTGCTCAGAGTAGGTATTAAATATTTGCTGAATAGAAATGAATAGTCAAAATTTCTCTCTCTAAGTCACCTCCTCTTTCTAGTCTTCTTTGATTCCTCCTGCCCTCATTTATTATCAAATTTAAAGTGATTTTGACCTATTCATATTTTTCTAGAACAATTGCTTAGACCTTTGCTTTGCTTCATCTCATTCTACCTTATACTCTTTTGATCAGGATATAGATTAATCTGCTATTAAAATATAAGCACCTTGAGAATTCTTTCAAATAGTTTTAAATTTTGTGTATCACTCATAGTAAATTGGCCCAATATGCATTTTTCTACTTGTGTTGAGATTAACTGCATTCATTGGAATCTGTTGAAAGTTATAATTTGATTGAAAGTTGCTATGTATTTGTGTTTTATATATATATCTATTGATAGTTATAAAAAACTATACATGTGTGTATAACATGCTATATACATATATGCATAATAATATACACTTATATCATTATGCATATAAACAAGCATATATAATGTATATACTAACTTATTAAAATTAATGTGCTTTATAATTTGTTGTTGTCACACAGAAGATTTGATACAATGAGGAAAGTATGGATGTCTTCATATGCTTGAACAGCTGTCATTTTGAAGAAGGAATCAGTTCATTCTGGGTGTTGATTCAGAGAACATGGCTACAACCAGTGGAAAGAAAATATTGCAGACGATTTTCCAAGGAGTCCTGAAAAATAAACTATCACATAAAAAGCCATGAAAAGCGTTAATATACAACCTTCAGACACACAATACACAGAGACATTTACTCATGATTGACACATGCATTTTACATATATGTGTTTGTATGCCTATTTATGTGCAAGAGTAACAACCCAAATGCAATTATGATGATATAGGCCTGCAGTTAAACAAACCAAGTGACTTTAGTGATTTTTGAGTTAAAAGTGAGCAAGAAATTACATTTTAACTGTATAAAACAGATTTTCTTAGCTATATATAATCAAAAGTAACAGCAGTTATAAATTTTCAACTTGGCATCAATATCACTCTGAATTCAAGTTTGACTGACATTTGTGGATGAAGCCTATAGAAAAATATGTTCCTTTGCAATCTATTTTCTACACAGACAGAATGGAAGTTTTCTTCTAAAGGCCATATTCAACTGGAAAGCATTGGAGATGATCTTAAATGATGTAATAATGTGTCAGCTAGAGATTCCCAAGTAGGATCTCCCTTGGCAGCTAAATGTTGCCTCTTTATATTTAAAATTTTATTTTTTTTTCTTTTTAAATTGTCAAACATATTTTTCCTCTTTTTCAGCTCCTCCCACCCACTAAAAAGAAAGAAGAAAAAAACAGTCATTTAGTAGACTGTGAAATCTCAATGTTATTATTTATTACTTACTGACTCATAGCTTTTGGGATTTTTAAAAATTGTATTATTAGCTTTTCCAGGAAGGAAGTGCTAACTAATTTTTTTTAAGTAAGAAAGTAGGCTATGATAATGGTCTATTACTGTGTTTAATGTACATCTTGACTTATATACATAATCTTCCAGTATCATTGATGTTTAAAGAATCAGGTTACAATGGCCTTTTAATTAATTAATAAATGTTATATTTTTAAGATGCTGGCATTTTAAATAATACTAAAAACTATTGCAGATCAAATCCCACCATAATGTCATGGGATTTTAATAAAATTCTTTGACTAGAGCATCTTTTCATAAACATTTTTCTCTATCTTTACTGAAGACACATAAAAGAAAATGGATGTAACTTCTGACAGGGAAGATTTATTAGTTGTAAAACTCAAATTTCTGAAGAAGGCCTTTAAGCACTGAATGAAATTGCAAGCAGTTTTTATAAAAATTTCTTTATTGGAAAAAAAAAGTGATACTCACCACTTTAGAATATCTTCATTATTCCTAGCAGAAGCGCTATGAATCGAATGATCTGTGGAATTACCTTATGGTCTATATTTTCATGAAAATACTTCCTGCAAAGTAATATTTAATAGTTTGCAAGACAAGAGAAAAACATGACTGAAAATAACTTTACATGTAAATGGTGTTCCAGAATAACCTTTTAATCACAAACTCTTTTATAATTGTCAGATAATATAAATTCACACAATTCCAAATTTATTGTCAATAATTATTTTAACATATTCAGATGTCTTCTTGTTTTTGTGTATTGTGTTGATAATTCATTATCATCAATAAATGTTTATTACAGATTAATCAAATGTATGACACCATGACAATCAAACACAGCAACAAAATGAATAATTAAGGCATTTCTGCAAAAGGTTCTAAACTAGATTTTAAGAGACATAGATTTTAGGCCCAACTTTTTGGGACCTTGTTTTGAGGACTTCATTTGCATATTGATAAAAACAAAGATGTTAGTTGAGATCATCTCTTGGGTTTTTATAATCTTTTAGTTTTCCCTTCTTATAGGAAATCAGATTTGAGGCCTTTGCATTTTATTCTTTCCATTTCTAACAGAGATTTGAGATGTCTTGTTAGGCTGTCATGTTTCTGTTACCTCTTTTGCTTTGGCTGAATAGAAAAGTGTTGTTCATTAAAATCACTGTATTAGCTGAAGATTGGTGAGGTACATGAAAACCAAAATGGAGAGCGTCCTTATGCTTCAGCAACTTAGTCAAATCTCCATGTTCAAATTTTAAATTGGCCTGAGTACAGAGAAAATAAAAGCATGGCTACATCGGCTTTCCAGTTTCATTTCAGATTAATACCCAAATCACTGACATCCATGACAGAGTTGACAGTTTGGAAGTTGAGGTTTTTGTGAGGAAGAATGACACTTTGCAATTTAGCGGCTAAAACACTGGCAGTACACTAATTAGCCTCTTGTCCTGACTATTCATAGAAATAATACAAAATGCTTGCCAGCATTCATCACAGTTTCATCGTGAAGCTGATGAAGTCAGTGCAAATGACGTGTATAGGATTTTTAAGGGACAGAAGGGGGGGAGGGGATAGTGACATACTGTTCTTCCATGAAAGAGGTGTTTTGTCCAGCCTGCTAAAATGAGCTACTTGTTGATGAGCCTGGCTGGCACACAGCCATAGTTTTCAGACCTCACATTTTCTTAGCTTGCCTTTGTTGAACATACTGTACAGTATCTTTAGCTGGTATGAAGATTTCTAACATCCCTCTAGTGTCCAAAAGCACAGTGATGTTGTTCTTTCTGTTATTAGGCAAGAATGGCATTTTGTGATACATTTGCAAGAGACATAGAACACTCTATGCACTTAAGAGCCTGTAGTTATATGTAGAAGTTGGAGTGAAATCAAAAAACCTTTTCTTCCTTTCTCTGTTTTTTTTAAAGATTGATTTCCCTGATAGACATGTGTTTTTATATGTATTATTGAAAAACATACATTATTATTCTGTATTTTTATAGCATCTTTTAAGAATGCATGCTCTTTCTTCTCCAGTACTGTTCTATACAATTTTGTAATTTACCAAGATGTAAGAAAGCTAGATAAGAGAGAAGGCAATTTAATATTTACCTGTTGTAAATCCTCCTAAAAAGGCATGTGAGTACACCAACAATGCCAGTTCTACTTTGCTTATATTTTGTGTTGTTATACAGCCATTTTTCAATTGTGCCTAACTCTTTTGTAACCCCAATTGGGGTTTTCCTGGCAAAGATACTGAAGTGATTTGCCATTTCCTTCTCCAGCTCATTTTATACATAAGGAACCGAGGTAAATAGGAGTGAATGCCTTGCCCAGGGTCACACAACTAATGTTTCTAAGGCTTGATTTAAATTCATGTCCTCTTGACTCCAGATCCAATATTTTATCCAAGAGAAAACCTAACTGTCCCTTATTGCTAGTATTTATGGAGTAAACTTGATACATTACCATAAATCCTTATGAGCCCCAATCATATCTAGGATTACCATGACGTGAAGTCGGGAAAAGAAATACACATGCATTCATATTTTTGTGTGTTTGTTTTGTTTTGTTGTTGTTTTGCTTTTTATTTTTTTTGTTATTGGTTGATAACAGGAGTTTCTAAAAGCATAGTGAGATATTTGAATTTTTTTACTTATAGAAAAATTTTCATGGCATAGCAAGCATTTTAAGGGAAAAAGCAGCATTTGATATCTGAAATGATGAAGCCAAATAAGAATAGAAACTTAATTGCTCCAGAATTGATATTGTCTGTTATATCACTTCTGTTTCTGATTAACAAAGTTTTCTTTTTATTTAAAAAAAGTGCTTTTAATTTAAACATACAAACAGAACATAATTCATAATAATCTCCTTTCTGAAAAATAAAATCTCCAGGTACCAAACAATCTTCACACACACACACACACACACACACACACACACACATACACACATGCACACGCTATAGTGGTATGCTCCAATATTATGAGAAGGACAGCATCAGATATAGCTCTAAGGGCCAAGTAGAGATAAGTAGAGATAAAGAAAAGAACAAATAAGAGACTGAGTCATGGCCCAAAACAGCAGGGCACACAATCTTTCTCCTTGGTCAAGGCAGGACAGAAACAGGGCCAAGTTGTTCATTACTTCAGAGGTTCTGAATGGGGGTCTCTTTGTTACTGCTACTTCCAAAGTCATTCTCCAATAAGCCCCAGTGAGTCTTGTGTCCTCTTGGCCAGAGTACTCATTAAAGTACTAAACTAAATATAATCAACTATTTGATAGGATTGATTGTCATAGACAGGCTAAAAAGTTAGGAAAACATGAGTATAAAGACATCAACTGGTCCTTTTACATGATTGTTTACAAAGAAGAACACATTCATTGAAAACAGGTTTTTAAAAATCACAAGAAAGAAAATAAGTTACTTATAAAACAATAAAATGATCCATCATTCAAATCATCATAAATTCACAGTAGTTAAAATTTGTGTTAAAAACAAATCTACAAATATCTTTTGCAATAAAACATGACCAATATTTTCTTTCACAAAATAAATGATGAAAGATAAATATCACATTTTTTAAAAGCACTCTAATTATTCAATGACAGTGCAATACATCCATTGGATACCATAATTTTCTATTTCATTCTTTAATAATATAGCTTTTTTTAAATGATAGTCTTGTACTAGAAATATAAAGAAATGAAATGGATGCAAATATAATGCATTCATCACTAAAGCATTAACTCTACTTAATTTAATCCTTTAAGGAAATTTAATTCATCAGTGCTAGTACTCCATTGACTATTGTTAGTACAAAATCAATTAGTAGATGATTCGTTTGAAGGCCCACTAACAAGTTTCTTCCATCTTTCAGCAAAGCTGGAGATGAGCCTTCCCAACTTTTCAAGGCTGGTCTTCAAATAATTGACACATGGATTCATAATGCAAGCCTTTCTTGTAAGAGCTTCAGCAATGGTATCACCACCTTCCAGAGAACAAGATAACTGCCACACATTTAGAGACCCTGTGTTTCAATGACAGTGAAGGATTTAAGCCTAAATATGTATAAAACATTCCTATACATTTAAAACTTTGATCATTGTAATGACCACAACAATAATTCCAGAGGATCAGTGATGAAGAATGTTATCACCTCTAGAAAAAGATAATGAATTCAAGATGCAGAATAAAATATATATTTAAGGATATGACTGATGAAAGAATTTATTTTGCATGTTTGTGAATATTTATTATAAAGGTTTTATATTTATGTTTTTTTAAATAACTAGAGGAAGTGAAAAGAAAAGATAATAGATTTTAGTTAATTTAAAAAAGTAAGCATTTCTGTATAAAACACAAGGTCAAAACTAAGCTTACTCCTCAGGCAGGGTACATTCTAAAAATAAATGGTTATCAAATGTAGAAAATCTATATATATAAATAGAGAGCTTAAAAAATTAAAACAAATCATTAATAACACTACATATATAGGATGAATTCAGTTGTCATAGCAACCCCAGGTAGCAGTTAACCTATAAAATTCTTAATGAGGTTAGTACTTAAATAGAAGACACAGTTTACTCTAAGAATATATGCTAGAGAAGATGCTTTAGTAGTATAACTTTTGAAAATTCAAGATCAGTTAGAGAGTACAGTTATTGGCAAAGGAGTGCTGATGTAAACCAAAGAGTAAATGCATTTTAAACACTCCAACTGAAGTGAAAATTTTTACATAATTACATAATTGAACAAAGTTGAGAAATCATCACTTTGTGGTTTATTGGCATTGCGTTTGTAGAGGAGATGGAATATTTCAATAACTCTTTGGAATGTCAGGAAAATTTTTAGTGATGGAGGACATTACAAAGATGGAAAGTAATATTTTTATTCACCTGTCTAGGAAGTAAACAGAATATCGAATGTGGGTTAAGCAATTTAATATACCTCTCAAGGTGGAGGACAGAAACAAAATCCATTGAAGTACCCAATCCCACCCTCATTGATGCATATAGTATCCTCATAACTGAAGTGAATCCTTAGGTAAAAATACTTAACTAAAGCTTAGAGGGGAAAATATTTCAAACATTTCTCATCTCACCTCAATCAGGCCCAGATATTCCATTAAATCTTTACTTTAATAACCTGGAAGACACAGTAATTGGTCCAATTCTTTATTGATGTTCATAGCATAACTCTTTTTCCCAGCTGGACACTTCTTTCTTAGGTATTGATATTTATATCATATTGTATTCTAATTGACATAGTCCAACAAGTCTCAATGACATGCATTACAATAAATTATTTTTCATTAAGACTTTTAATTCAACAAATATTGTTTATTTTATTGATGCTTTTATAGCATCACACAGTTGATGATGTTGGACTTGGAGTCAGAAAGAACAATGGCCTTCAATGTTTTAGATTATTATGGAAAACTTTCTTCCATGTTCATTTAAAATCATCTTTTTAAAATATTTTTAGAATTTTGTCAAGGATTAACTAATTTATAGATTGCAGATATTACCTTGTTCCTTTTTTGAAAATTAATTCATTATGTCAACCTCATAGAACCCTTCAATTACTTCAAGACATAACTCAGGGAACACCTATGCTAAGCATACCATCCTGATCCCTCCCAACTCTTACATTGTGAGGTCCATAACAATGGGGATTGTTTAACTTTTGGAAAAAAAAAAACAAAAAAACATATGCCTTGATCCTATGGGAGCTTAGTAAATGTTGATTGGTTTACTGATTCATTCAATTCTAGTCCTCTGACACCCTTCCTATTTGCCACAATTCATGAAACATCACTGGGAATAATTGATTAAGCTCAAATTTAAATTATTTTAATACCTTGGATGTGTTTTCTGTTTTCTCATTTTTTTACAATACCTCCTATTTCATTTGATGTTTGTTACAATAAGCAGTTAATTTTGAGGCAGCAGGCGGAGAAGGGAACATTTTAGTCCTCTTAGCACAGGAATGGAGCAGAGGGAGATATAATGTGTTGAAAAGGTGACACATAGAGATGACAAACAGAAAAGGAAACTTACTCATACTTCTATGTTGGAAAGTACAAATCAAGATTCCCTGCCTGTCAGTAAAAATTCTATATAACAAGGTTTCTTAGTCATTTTACCTCAAAACTTTCAATCTGATAAAATTCCATCACAAACAGTAATAAATATCTAGACAAGTTTTCAAAATTCACTGTAACAAAATTTACCTTGGGTCATTCTCTGAAAAAAAATGGAATCAAATCCTTTTCTTGTGTGAAATATGAAAAGTTCCTTTCCTTATTGCTTATCATTTTGAATCTGTGGCCTCACCATTTCTAGATAGAAATTTTTAATGTTTACCTACTATCAAAACACGTTGGGCAAATGCATGAATTCAGAACAAATTCAACTATATCAAGAAATCTCCTCCTTAGTTTCTTTCCATTTATAGTTATATGGTAGAAAGAGAACTAAATTCAGAATTAGAAGAACTGAATTCTGATTAAAAAAACCTGTATTTACTATCCATGCAACTGTAGACTTGACTTTTCTAAACCTTCTTTTTCTCACATGTAAATGAGATCTGGGATAAATAATATTCCATTCCTTCCACTTCCTAATAAAATTATTCTAAAGCTATACAAATTTCAGAATCACAAAATTTCAGAGTTTGAAAGAATGTTTCTGTCACTATACCCCAAAAGGAAGGCTCACTATCACAAAGAGTAATACAATCTATATTACTTCCAACTACTAGATACTCTTTAGAGGCTGTCCATTGTGATAGCTCTATATGTGCTTTTTAGAATTGCAGTTGAAGAGTGCTGATTATTATGAAGTTTTTCTTGACATTAAATTTTAATTTTGCTTTGATGAAACTGATATCCATTGTTCCTTATTTTGCCATCCGTAAGTTGCCAAGTCTAGGGAATATTTGTTTCTTTGTTTTTTTTTTTTTGGATTTTTTCCCCAATTTTTATCCTTGTTGAACTCTTTGCAGCCTTTGGCACTGTTGTTCAGCTGGTCTGTTTAGATAATTTCCCATATTTAGGTTTTCTTGACACAAATATTTCTTGCTTTTTTCCCTATCAATCTGACCACTCCTTGACAGCATCCCAAATGAGATCTTCATGCAGGGCACACAAAGTAACCACAGTTCTTCCCCCAGGCTCTATTATTGATCCTCTTCTCCTTTTCTCCTACACTATTGCATTTAGATCATCAATTTCAAGAGATTTAATTAACATCTTTATGAAACTGATTCCCAGATCTATATAAAAAGCCTAAATCTCTCTCCTGAGATTATTTTACATTATCTGCTTCTCAGACAGCTTAAATTGGATGTTGCATAACCATTTTAAATTCTACTTGCCTAAACTACATATGTAATTTTTCTTCTCCCAACTTTTCCCCTCTTGCCAACTTTCATATTATTTCAACTGGTGAAACCACTGTCCTGGTCATTCAGGCCCAGAAACATGGTGTCCCCTTTGATTCTTTCCTTACACTAAGCATGCCTGTATAAGCTCTAATTTTGGTAACTTGCATTCTTATGGCATTTGCATATTTCCCCTTTTCTCCATTCATATGATGATGGCCCTAATCATCTCTTCTTTAAATAGATCATAGAAATAACCTTTGTTTGGATTCCCTAATATAAATCTTCTTTCTCTTAGCAGACAAAGTGATCTTCAGAGAATGGGTCTGAACAAGTCATATTCCTACTCAATAAACATTAGTATGCTCCATTCTATCTCCAGGATAAAATATGCAATCCTTTGACAATAAAATAACCTTATTTCTTTGCAATTTTCCAATCTTTTTACTCTACTCCCCTCCACACATTCTCTAATGCAGCTCTACTGGCCTACATTTGGTACCTTGCACACATCTTTCTATTTTCTGACTCTTGGCATTTACACTTGCTCTTCCCCATCCTTAATATACATTCCTTCTCTATTTCTAACTCCTAGATTTCTAAGGACTAATTCTTTAGTAAATTCAAATTCTATCTTTGGCAGAAGGACTTTCCTCTTCTTCTCATTAGTCCCTTCAGTCTAAGGTAAAAACATTTACATTGTTTTTACCTTGTATGTATATGAATATTTGCCTGAGTTTTTTTTTCCCTTTTCTTTTTCCTGCCATAGTAGGATGTGAGCTCATTGAGAGCGCAGCCTATGTTTTTACTTTTCTTTGTATCCTTGGCATCTAATACAATGCCCTGCATGCACTAAGTGCTTAATAAAGACTTATTGGCTGACTAGGAACAAAAAACAATTTTAATACTCTTTCTTCATGAGGAAACTTAAGTCCATTAAACTAAAAATCTACAGTGCCTACAGGTCTCACATAACATGAGTTCATTGACCTTCACAATCTTGGATGATCTTCTTTGGCTGCTATCCAATCTATCAACATTTTTTTCTAACCTCTGATACCTATTTACTGTTCTTCAGTAACTTAACTTGTGTCCTCATCCTTGTGACCCCATTTGATATTTTCTTGGCAAAGATACTGTAGTCATTTACCACTTAATACTGAACATAATATTTCTGCTATAATCCAACCAGATAGAGGACATAGGAATATCACCTCTGTCTTGCTTAAAGAGTCTCAACATTGATCAGAAAAGCTCCTTTTCATCCTACCCCCTTCAGTAGATGGTTATAGTCAGGTACTTTTGCCACTCTATCACTGATTCAGGCTGTTTCAAATCTCATGGCATCATGCGGTTACCATTCCAGGAACTGCTCAACACTTCTTTTATTATCCCTCCATGCCTTCCATACCTGGGGCTGAGAGGTTACTATTACTGGGCCTATAAAATTTTTAGGTATAGGATAAAAGAATGCACAGATGAGAATGCTATATCTTCCAGGGTCCTCATCTAACTAACTCTGTGTGTAGGTATGGTTGTATTTTGATCTGGCTCTGGGAACTCTTTTTTTTTTTTCAAACTTCTCTTATAGATTCGACTCCAATAAGACAGCACTAACTATATTATTCCCAGCTTCTTAAAATCATGGCTCAATCATGAATCATTAATAGGTATCTGTGAGATGACCATAACTTCTTTATGATGATGTCTTCAAAGGTAAAACCAAGAACAATATCATACTTATCTTCAATTACTTCAATAGAGATATCCATAGCATTTAAAGTGAATGTTTTTCAGGTTACTCTTAAACACACTTTTTCTCTTTCTTTTTTCTCTCTCTTCATATAATACTATAAATATCTAGATAGATAAATAGATATAGATATAGATACATATGTGGGTAAATACAAAAACATGTACATACACATATATAAATATCTATTAAATATTCACAAATATGTTTATATTTTTAATTTGTGACATATAAACAATGAAAGCAAAGAGAAGCAACCAGTTTAGAGAATTTAACTGAGTTTTCAGTAAATGGATTGAAAGAACAAAGTTCTCTTTATATTTTCATCTATTTTAAAAACTTCAACATTTAAATTTTCTTTAAGTCCTTAATTTTCTAAGATCTCAGTAGCTGCAATATTTATCTGGAAAACAAACACATATGTTCACAAAATAAACCTGGCAGAAAATTTAAAATAGCATGGAAATGCCTATAGATAGATCAAGTTCATCGGTTACATTAAAGTGCCACACAATTCAGGTTTTCTGCAGACAGGGCAAGGAAAATGATGTTTTTATTTTGTACACTATACACTATGTCCAATATAGATTACAAGTGGAAAAAAGTCAAACATAATTGTAATGATTTTTTTTAAAAATTCTCTCTTTTATGTTTATAAAGATGATGTCTTTTCATTATTTTTAAATTGACCTGTGTCTATATGCTTGGTGAATATTACCACTTTTCTTTTTTCTTTATTGATGTCTCTGTGAAGCCAAACAAAAGTTTTGATTGGGAATAATTAAAGAAAAAGCAGTCTTCAAATTAACATAACTTCCAGGGTATACACTTGGACACAGGCAACTAAAATGAATTCTGGATTTGGGGACCTTTTTATTGCTGTTAATTAATGCCCCAAACTGAATATCTTACACCTGATACAATGTCTCATTTATATTTTTTATTCTATAGCATCTTTTCATTTTTTTCAAAGCATAAGAGGAATCACTAAATTTTTATTGTATATTTACTCCCCTCCCCTTGATCATCACTGTCTGAAAGAGTATCAGTATAATGCTGATTTATCTTAAGCTATTTTGACAAAATAGGCCTTTATCTCTGGGGGTCTGAAAATTCTGAGAACAGTTAGCAGCAGCCAAAGAAGAATAAATTAATTTCCCCCCTAATCAGCTTGAAGGACTATTTAATGACAGCATTCAATTTTCATTTTCATTACTGTCATTAATTAAATTAAAATGAAACAATTTTTGGGTCACTTTGAAGTCAATTTACTGAAATTCATAGCATTATAAATGTCAAGATTAGGAGGGATTTTAGAAATTGCTTCCATTTTTATCATTTGACAAGAAAGGGAATTGAGTGCTTGGGTGCTTGGATGTGCCCTTAACCTAGCATTCAATCTTTACACAATTTGGCTTCAATAAAAAATTCTAGGCTTAATCCACTTTTCCCAAATTAGTTCTCTTTTCCTTCCAGTTATACTTGGTGACTTGCTGTTTTCTGGTCAACAAATCAAATCAAGTCAAGAAGCATTCTTTAATCCTGACACATACTCTTGTGCCAGAAGCTGTACTAAGTGCTGGGAATACAAATCTAGACAATAAGAAAGAAACTCCCTTCCCTTAAGGAGCTTACATTCTCATGAGGAAAAATAACATTAACAAAACCTGAAAGGGAAATGAGGAATAGATGAAGAACCCATTGTGCAAAGAGCATGATAGAAAAAGTTCAGACATTCAGAAATTGAGTGGATTCTGGAGAGGAATGTTAACATAGATGGGCTGTGGATCTCCCTTAAAATGGCAATACTGCAAGGAATCAGTTAATCAAAAAGAAAGTACATGTTGGTAGAACCTATTTTTAATATATCAAATATAGTGGGAGAGTAAATGTTCAGAGTTAAGATGTCTCTATGGGATGCAATTCTTGAACAATTCTTGAAAGTCAGGTATGTATCCTGAGGCTGACATAATAAATATATAGCTAGACTTGAATCAGGAAGACCTGATTTCAAATCCAACCTCAGATACTTACTAGCTATGTAAGCATGGCCACATCATTTAATCTCTTGTTTACCTCAGATTCTTCAAGTGTAAAATAGAATAGTAAATAGTACCTACTTCTCAGGATTTTGCGTGGGTCAAATGAGATATTTGTAAAATGCTTAGATGTAATAGGAAATTAATAAATACTTGTTTCTTCTCTCCCTCCATTGCTTCCTTCTAATTTCTTAATTTCCTATTATAATATATTAGGAAAGCATTTTGTTCATCCTCTTTCTAAATATCTCTAGAGAGAAAAATATTTTGAGGCAGTCAATTTCACTCATAGAAAATTTTAGATGTTAGGAAAGTTTCTGTAAAGGAAGATACCTATCCATACCATATCTTAAACTGTATTACAGAGTTATGGTCATCAAAACAATCTGGCACTGGCTCAGAAATAGAGTGGTGAATCAGTGAAATAGATTAGGTACACAGTATCTCATCTATTAGTAGTAAATAACCATATCAATCTAATGCTTGATAAATCAAAAGACAGAAGTTTTTGAGACAAGATTTCACTGTTTGACAAAAATTATTGGGGAAAAAAAGCAAGGTTTGTCAGAAACTAGGTATAGACTAGCATCTCACATATATATATCAAGAAAAGATTAAAATGGGTACATGATTTAGACATAACCAAATTAGAGGAATATGAAATAATTTACCTATCAGCTTTATGAATAAGGGAATAATTTATGACTAAGCAAGAGATAGAGTATTATGGGAGATAAAAATGCATAATTTTGATTACATCAAATTAAAAAAACAAATTTTTTACACAAATAAAATCAGTGCCATATTAAAAGCAAAGCACAAACTAGAGAAATATATTAATTTTCTTTAATAAAGAACTTATTTCTCAAATATGCAGAAAATTGAGTCAAATTTATATGTCATTTTCCAATTGATAAATGGTTAAAGTATATGAATAGAAAGTTTTCAGTTGAATAAATTAAAGCTATGTATAGTTATATGAAAAATGTTCTAAATGTCTATGGATTAGAATAAAAATTAAAATAACTTTCATTTACCACAAACCTATTAGATTGTATAATATGACAAAAAAGACAAATGACAAATATTGGCTTGGATATTGGAAAACTGAGACACTATTTCACTGTTTGGAATTGTGAATTGATCCAACCATTCTCAAAAAAAATTCGAGAGTATACCCAAAGGATTATAAAATTGGGCATATCCTGTGACCTACCAAATAAGTCTATAAAACAAAAGATATTTAGAAAAAAGAAAGGAATCTATATGTACAAAAATATTTATAGCAGCTCTTTTTGTTATAGAAAAGAATTGAAAGTTGAGAGAATGCCAATCAACTGGGAAATGGCTGAACAAGTTATGCCATTATGATTGTGATGCAATGCTATAATAATAATATAATTGCTGAACATGATATTTTCAGAAAAACTGGGTAAGACTTATATGAACTGATGCAAAGTGAAATGAGCAGAAGTCAGAGATCACTGTATATAATAGGAATATTATAAAATGTTGAACTGAGAATTACTTAACCATTCTCAGCTATACAGTGATCCAAGAAAATTCCTAAGGTTTTAAGATGAAAAATTATATTCATTTCCAGAGAAAAAACTAAACAAGTCTAAATGTTAAAATTGTCTTTACATGCCCTCGGGGGGGGGGAATGTTTTTTTTTTTTTTAAATAAAAGATTCGGGGCAGCTAGGTGGCGCAGTGGTTAGAGCACCAGTCCTGAAGTCAGGAGGACCTGAGTTCAAATCTGGTCTCAGACACTTCCTAGCTGTGTGACCCTGGGCAAGTCACTTAACCCCAATTGCCTCAGCAAAAAGCAAAATAAATAAATAAATAAAAAATAAAAAAATAAAAGATTCTAGTCCACATCCTATCAAAACTAAATCTGGCTCTTTTCAACTTTTCAATTATTACTCCCTTCTGTGGACAAAGAAGCTAATCCCTTTCTTCACAAAACAGCTCTTCAAATATTTATAGACAGCGAGTAAGAGCCTTCCCTGTTCTAGGCTAAACATGTCCAGTCCATTAAAATTGTCTTCATACAAAATGGATTCAAAGTGCTCTTTTTTTCAGCTTATCAAAATTCGTTTTAGAATGTGGTGATTATACCTAAATACAATGATCTAGATGAAGATTGTCAAGTGAAGAATATAGTGAAATTTTCATCTTCTTATTCTTGGAAGATATATTTGCATTTTCCCTAAATGAAGCCAATAATCACCTTTTTTTTTGTGATGACATTATACTGTTAAATCACAGTGAAGTTGTTGTTGTTGTTGTTGTTGTTCTTGTTGTTGTTGTTTGTCTTTTGTTTTTGAAGAGGACCATCTAGGAGGTGATTTCATCACATGCAAGTGAATTGGATTTAAGTGAGGGAGAGCTGTGCAAGGTCACCTGCCTCACTTTCCCCTCCAGAGTCCCGTGGCCAGATATCGATCAGAACAACTGGAGATGGTTCTGGATGCAATAAGAGACCTCGGCCTTTTTAAGATAAGGTTTTTTTTTTTTAATATATCTCAACTTGACTGAGACAATGCTCAATCTGTGATTAAGGCTAGGTAAGAAATAAGGCAAATAATGGCTTTTTTTATCTAGTACATACACACATTACACATATATTTATGTGTCTCTGTGTGTGTATACATGCACACATATACATGCATATAGAGTCTATACATATGCACATGTGTACATACATACACATAGACATATACACAAATCAATCTGGAAGGGAAAGGTCCTCAAAGTTTCTGGCCAAAACACAAACAACTGACATTTGAAATTCACTCTAAACCAATAAGGGATGAATCAATGACCAAGTAGGGCTTAGCCTTGGATCTATTATTGGTCAATTAATGAGAGTCATAGGGTTTAAGGCATAGTATTTAAAAAAATAAATCTAGCTTGTAAACCTCAAGACATCTTGTGAGCTTGCATGATTAAAATTTACATTCCTTTGTTCAGATTACCCACAGGGAAATGTATGATATCCTATTAGGACAGAGGGAAAAGAAGGGAAAGAAAAAAAAAAAAAACAGAACAGAATAAGCTCTATTGCCTAACTGGGCAGTTCCAATTGAGTTCCCAGTGGGCCAGCTCTTATTATCAACCACAGAGGTTATTGTTTGTGTTTCATTCTGAAAGAAGATCTTGACATCAAGAAGATAATGTCATGGCCTTCAAGTGACTAGGATTTAAGTGAGGGAGGACTTTGCAAAGACATCACCCTCACTTTTTCCTCCACAACCATCCCACAGTGAACTTGCAATCTATTATTTTTTTCAGAATCAAAACATAGCAAATGCTGCATAATTTATCTTTCCCCCATATTTATGCTTTTGAAATTTATTTTTGTACACAAATACAACATTGCATATTTAGCCCTCCTGAATTTCATCTTTCTTGATTAAGCACAATGTTGAAGTCTGTGAAGAACATTTTAGAAATTGTCTCATTTCAAGTGTCACCAATCCTTACCAACTGTCTGTTATCTGAAAATATGAGGAAGATACTGTATATGTCTTTTTCCAGATCGTTAGTAGAAAGCACCAGACTAAGCACAGATATCTTAGGTACTCCAAAGGAGATGTCCTAATTCATTGATAAACAACTACTAAAAATTAGTCTTGTTAAATCTAGCAATCCAACCAGATTTAAATCCCTCTAATTTTATTATTGTCTTATTTCTCTACCTTCTCTGAAAGGATAGCATAAAGATACATTATCAAAAGCTTTGCTAGTATCTATGTAAATTATATTAAAAGCATTTGCCCATCTACTAGTTTAATTATCCTGGCAAAAAATGAAAAAAAGGTAAGTCTAATATGACCTATTCATGATGGAGCCATGCTGTCTCTATGTAGTCATCCCCCCTAGATCTTTCCACATGATTTCATTAACAATCCATCCTAGAATTTTCCTACAAACCAATGTCAAGATCACTGGCATTTATCTTATAGGCTTTAGCCCCTTTTATGTTTTTGAAAATCTGTACATATTCCCTTCTCCAATCTTGTGGAAATTATCTCATTTTCTCTGATTTTTCAGATATCACTGATTGACTCAATAACATGTGTGAGGCCTGAAGACAAAATGTATCTGGTCTAGGTGTTTTGAATTCATTGATGGTAATTAGGTGTTCTCTGATTCTCTTCTTCCCTATTAGTCATTTTTATTCTACCATTTTAATAAATGGCCATTTTTTTCTTTTGCAGAGAAAAGAAAAAATGAATAAGGAGTTCTGCTGTTTCTCTCTTGTCAGTTAAAACCTTTCCATCCATCACAAGCACATGTATTATCTCTTCTTTGTTTCTCTTTTTCTCCCAATGGGTTTTTCTTCCTTCTTTCCTTCCTTCCATCCATCCTTCCTTCCTTCCTTCCATCCATCCTTCCTTTCATCCTTCCATCCATCCTTCCTTCCTTCCTTCCTTCCTTCCTTCCTTCCTTCCTTCCTTCCTTCCTTCCTTCCTTCCTTTCTTTCTTTCTTTCTTTCTTTCTTTCTTTCTTTCTTTCTTTCTTTCTTTCTTTCTTTCTTATCAATGTCTGTATAGTTTAGATTATCTCTTCAATCTAGTTCATTTCTGAACTTTTTAATTCATTACACTATTTTTACTATACACTTGTCATAATGTTTCTTAATCTGTCTTCCATGTTCTCTACATATTCTGTTTGCCTCTTCTCAAATTGAAAGTATTACATTCATAAATATGAGAGCCTTCCCTTAATTATAAAGTCGTCTATTGCAAACTTTTTATTTAACAAATGTGGAAATAGAGACCCACAATATTTTGCCTATGGTCACACATCAATTTCAAATAAAGCTAGAATGTGAAAGAGATAAAAAGTTATTGGATCAAAGAATAATAGCCTAGAAGCTAGAAGAAAATGTAGGGGTCATATAGTCCACCTTTCTCACTCTAAAGATATGGAAACTAAAACCTAGAGAATTTAAGTGATTTGCTAGAGGTCTCAGTTTCATAAAAGCTATCTCCAGCTATAGCATCTTATCAAATGCTCCTAGTTTTAATATCTCATTCAAATCCAGACATGTTCAAAGAAGAAGGATGTCCATATTCTCCCAATTTTACTTCCTGAGTATTGAGTTTTGAGAGAGTACATTCCAGGATATTCAGAGGAAGGTGAGAGTTGAAAGAAAAGGGGAATTACAGAATTCAAAAAGTAACAAAATTTCTTATTAGATGTAGATTCACATGACAAATTAAAAAAAAAAAAAAGAAAAGTCTGTTCCCCCTGAATAAGAGAGAAAAAGAAGAGAGTTTGTTCAGAGGAAAGTGAGGAAGTATCAGATTTTTCCAAAGTAGTCATTTTATAGCATACTTTTGAGGCAGAGAAGCAGTGTGGCATATTGGATAAAAATCTGAATTCTTGTCCTGCCTTTGATATATACCACTCAGCTTCTTAATACTGAACACATCTTTTTTAATGCTCTAACTTGGAGAATAAGTTTCATTTAAATTGATAGAGAGAGTAACCTTCCTGGGAGTTTTCTACATCATTGACATTGAAGGTCATGAGCAAAAATGTTATAGACTAAAAAATAGGCCTATGTTCATTGGTCCAGGAAGGTTCTTCTTATCATGTCTTTGTTTATAATTAATTTAGCCATCCTTCTTAGAGGAAGTTAATCAAATTGGCATAGAATTCATCTATCTAGTGATAAAAATAACTTCCCATTAGTGTAAGTAGTCAAAAAAAAAGATAGATACCCATCATTTTTGTGATCCAAGTTTAGTTCTAGGTAATTTCTGAAGTTTAGTTAGCTGATTCAAAGACTTCTAAAGATCTCTATTTGCCCTGAGGATGTTTATTTTAGATTTGTGTTCTCTGAATGTGAGAAAGTAAGTCCGCAAATTGAGGAAAATGTATATGTTTAATAAATGAAGTCCAAGACATGTCTTATACACAAGCTCCTTAAAATATTCTATTCCCTTTATTGAAATTCATTATTCTCCAAAATTGTGGAATACAGCCTGGGATACTTCTAAATTCTCCCAACATTCCCCTTTACACAGTTTTAAAATAATGATTTAAGTCAACTTTTTGGAATGATAGACAACAAAAGGTCAGATGGAAATATTTTTCCAGCCTAAGACCATTTAAGAAATATGCAGGAGAGGTCTTAACAGTGAGGTGAATACAGTTTAGAGCATGGCAGGAACACCAGTACTGCATCTTGGAAGTGGCTGGGCCAGTCACAGTAGCAGCATCTTGGAAGTAGTTGTGAGAGTCACAGTTGCAGCAACTTCAGGAACTCTCAACCCAAAGACAGTAAAAGGATCAGAAAGAGATTACAAGGGACCTTTTGCTGGCATTGAGTGCTGATAGCATTTATTGGCAACTCTGTGATTAATAAATAGTTTTGGGACACATTTTCAGAACATAGAGAAGTATTCATGATTGATGGGGGATGAAGGTGGGGAACAAGACCCCAGTCACAGTTCCAAGGCAAAGTTCCAGGAACACTTAAACTTGTACCCACAGAAGATCAGGGTAAAGACCAGAGTGCAGACCAGGAAAGCAGTAATCACCCTCTCCAGGATAAGACCACTTTGGAAATAATGAAAACTTGCAGCTCGGAAAATGGCAGCAGGAAAAAGTAGGAAACTTGGCACAAAACCTCCACACCCCAATTGATTAGAATTCCAACTTAACATAAAATTCAAAGTGAAGAATTGTCTGGGAAAACAAAATCTAATAATAACCACAAAAGAACTTGATCATAAAAAGCTAAAATATTGGAAGAAAAGAACAAGACATAGAATAAGACAACAATGTGAAAACACCTAAGAGCAAAGCTCAAAAAATGATATTGGACCCAATATCAGCAGGAATTCCAAGAAGAATTAAAGAAAATCATGATTGTTAGAGGAAAAATTGAGAAGATAAATGAGAATGATGCAACTCTAATTTTATGAAAGCAATAAAACTATGAAAAAAAGTGCTTGGCAAAAAGAAAACAAGAAAATAATTTTATTTTAGTGTCTATTGACAAGAACAGGTATTCAAGTATATAGGTTAAAGTAAAAATACAAAAAGAAGAGATATGAATATGCAATATCCAATGTTGAATATGCAAAATATGCAAATATTTATCAATGATATGAAACTATATTTGCATATTCTTTATGAATGATAAAGAATATGCACAATGAAACCCAAAAAATGAAATAAAAGATCCATCTCTAGAGCTCTTTGCCCTCATCTCTTCCTTTTGTCTTCTGCCTTCCTGGCTTCCCTCAAGCCTTTCCTGATCTCTCTCTCTCTATCTCTCTCCAGAATCACCATTTCTCCTCCCCCATTTAATTCTTCCATTTCCTATACAGTTTTGCTTTTTACAATCACATCATACTCAGCTCTTCCTCAGTCTTTCTCTTGAACGACTGCACTATTAATGACAATCTTAATCATATAGTTTACATTTCCACATATAAAAAATAAATGTTTTGTTCTTATTGAGTATCTTAAATAAAATCTCTAAAAACAGAATTAGTCGAATAGTAAAAGAGACATCAAAATTCACAGAAGAAAAAAATTTCTTAAAAATTAGAATAGAATAAGTTGATAATAATGATTTCATGAGATTTGAAGAAGCTATAAAACAAAATCAAAAGAATGGAAAAACAAGAATAAAATGTGAAACATAACATTTGATAAACAATTCATCTGGAAAATAGATTTAGGAGAGAAAATTTAAAATAAAATTGTGCTACTGAAATTCATGATCATTAAAAGCATCTAGACACTGTATTTCAAGAAATTATAAGGGAAAAGTACTCTGATATTTTAGGTTTGGAGGTCAAAATAGAAATTGAAAGAATCTACCATTCACTTGCTGAAAGATTTCCAAAAAGGAATACTCAAAAGGACTCTTTATAAACATATTCCTGAGCTCCCTAATCAAGGAGAAAAATATTGCAAGAAGCAAGAAAGGAACAATTTAAATATCATGAAGTCACAACCAGGATCATATGCAATTTATCAACTTTTACATTAAAGGTATTCCAGCTGACAAAGGAGCAAGGATCATAAAAATAATAACCTATCTAAAAAATGGAATATAATCCTTTGAGGAGGGAAGGGGAATGGAGCAAACTGTCTTATGTAAAGGAGGCATGCAAAGAGCGTTTGTACTACAGAGGAAAATGTGGGGGTGATCAATGCTTGAACCTTACTCTCTTCAAAATTATTTCAGAAAGAATATGTGTATATGTTTGTATATATATATATTACATGCATATATTATTTATATTATATATTCTATGTACACATATGTTTTATAACTCCGTGTGTGTGTGAGGGTGTGTGTGTGTGTTTGTGTGTGTAGACCCACCGATACATTCAGAAGGGTATGGAAATTTACCTTACCCAATAGGGAAATACGAGGGAAAGATGATAAAATATATAAGAAAGTAGAAATTATAAAGGAGAGAGAAAAATGGGAGAAGCAGTGATTGTAAGTAAGATGGACAGGATAAAATAAAAGAAAGAAATATAAACAGAGAAAAACTGGATGGAAGTTATGTTCACTGTGAATGTGAATGGAATGAGCTAACACATAATGGAAGTGAATAGCCAAGGGATTGGGAACCAGAGTCCAACAATATACTAGGTAAAAGAGATATGCTTGAGTCAGAAATCCATAGACGGAGTTGAAATGAAAGACTGGACCAGATTAAACAACTTCTGCTGAAGTGAAGAGGGCATGGATGGCAATCATGATCTCAGACAAAATAAAAATAAAATTAGATCTAATTGAAAGAGATGAATAGAGGAACAACATTTTGCTTAAAGGTATCATAGGTAATGACATAATACCCAAAATTTCCAAGAAAGTTTGTCTAATAAAGACCTCATTCCTCAAATATATAAGGAACTGAGTAAAATTTATTATCATTATTAATTTTTAAAGCCATTCCCCAGTTCAGAAATGGTCAAATGCTATGAACAGTTATTTTCAGAAGAAGAAAATTATCTTGTAAAATGCTCTGAATCATGTGGGTTAGGAAAAAAGCAAAATAAAATAACTTTCAGTTGCTACTTCATACCTGTCAAAAATGTCAAATTTTGGGAGGAATAAAGAAAACTGCATACATTAATGAATTGTTGGTGGAGTTGTGAACAGATCTAATAATTCTGTAGAATCTGGACTCTATTCAAAGAGTCGGATAGCTGGTGCATATCCTTTGATCTAGCAATATCACCACAAAGAAATGAAAGAAAAAGGAAAATGACATATATACACAAGATGTCTGTTTATAGCAGCTTTTTTGGTGGGAAAGAATTGGAAGTAGAAGTAATATTCACAAATTTGGAAATTGCTGGACATATTATAGTATATGATTGAAATAGATGCTTTAAGATGCTTTAAGAAATAATGAGAGGAGTAGTTTCAGGGGAAAAAAACAAAAATGGTAAGATCTATATGAATTGATGAAACATAAAGTGAGAAAAACCATTAGATCACTGTGCACAGTAATAATAGTGGATAATGACAATCTACTGTAAAATCTTGGATATGCTAATCAATACAGTGATTCAAGACAATTCAAAACAATTCAACATGAAAAATGATGTTTACCATCAGCAAGAAAACTGATGAATTCTGAGTACAAACTGAAATACAATTTTCTCATTTCATTTTTTTTTTGTGATATGGCTAATATGGAAATATGTTTTGAAGGATTTCACAAGTATCAATGACCTTATACTAACTGACTTCTTAGTGGGTGAGGGAAGTTTGGGAGGAAGGGAGAGATGCTAGAATTCTAATTTAAAAAGAAAAGGATATTTAACAAAAATCATATATTTTTAAAGAAAGAACTTCACTATCAATGCAGAATTCCCTCTACCATATGTACTATTAATCAAAGAGGTTTCCTTTCAAATATTAAACAGCCTTACAGAGAGAGATAAAATGTAATATGGTTAAAGTCTTTACATAAAACTGTACTTAATCTGTATATGCTGATTTTGTGCTTGTAAATAGAAAATAAAGTAGCTTTGGAGAATTTAGTATTTTTTATATAATACATTCATTTTTCTGTGGTAAACAAAGGACTATATGACATTGCTAGAAAACCTTCTAAATTATGGAAATTATTACACTTGTTCTAAAGCTAATACCCCATATTTAGTAAGAAAGTAAAATAATAAAGTGACTATGTAAATACAAATAACCATTTGTACAAAAAATGGTAATAGCTTCCTAGTCACCTTAGTCTTAGATTTTCCTTACTGTATTTGAAGCTATTTCTGACTGAAAGCATATAGAGGAGATTAATATTTCTGCAGCTGTCAAGTGTGCAACTTCTAGTACGACCTGTGGCCAGATAACATTACGTGTACATAAGTCTTTCCTTTTTTTTTTTACTATAGCATCAGTTATTGTCTGGTTTAGGAGATTTCTGAATTGAAAATTAAAATAAAAGTAAATAAATAATGTCTGATCTTTGAGTAGCAAACAAATTGAAGAATAATAATATACAGAGATAGACTTCTAAGTATCTAAAGGAAATGTGTAGGGAGGAAATTCAGTACTATAACAAAATTAAGAAAAATAAAATTTAAAATAAAGAAAAATTGCTTACAGAAAAAAGAATGACTATTATTGTTAAGATAAGTCCATAAATCAACTCTCCTATGTCATTAATAACAAAATAAATCTTTTAGTCTTTAACAGTTCCAGATTTATGTGAGAGAAAACTCCTGTGGCTAGACTATTAAATAGCCTATCCATGGTAAGATGGTAAAGACAAAGTCTATCAATGACAACTGTTAGATTTGTCCAGTAGTATCCTGTTTCTATTGAAAGTAATTTATATTAAAACATTATGTTCTTTGTTTTCATAATCATTAATATAAACCATTAAGATATAATGAAAGTGAGAACTGATGAACTCCAAATGCAAACTCAAGCTTAATTTCTTCATTTTCTTGCTTTTAAAAAATATAGTTAATGTGAAAATATGTTTTATATGATTTCACAACTCTGATATCATAATGTTTGCCTTCTCTGTGGGCCAGTGATGGGGGGGTGGGAAGGAAGGAGAGAATTTGCAACTCAAACTTTAAAAGAGAAAATAATGTTAAAAATGATTTAAAAAGATATAATGAAAGTAAAATTTTCAAAAAAATCATCTATGAATTATAGTCTTAATTTTACAACAGGTTATTCTATATTTGAAAACTTACCTGAAAGGCTACCATTATTCATTTAAATTTAACAATTGTCAATTTTCATAAGGGAATTGAAGAAAAAACTGTTAATTTGATAAAAATGGAGATTTTAGTTTTCTCAACCAAAGTAGGGATGGATCCTTCCAAACAAAATTTTCCTGTTTTGAGAGAGTCAGTGAGATGCTATAGGAAAACAATACCTGTTTCTTTAATAAGCTATTTTTTTTTACATTTTTAGAGCACATATGTAGGGGGGAGAGATAGAGACAACAAGAAACAGACACACAGAGAAAGAATAGAATTTATGTCCATATATGTACATTATATATTCCTTAATACCTCACAAATACATGTATATTTACATATACATATTTATATGCATGTATTTCCACAAATCTCCATGTATATTTCATAAAAATATATTGATAGATGCATACTTGTGATTGGATATTTATATAATAATTATGTTACTGTTTGTGAAATCATGGAAGAAGACCATGATATCAGGGAGATGATGTGATAAGATACAAACCAATTCGATTGAAGTAAGGAAGGACTGAGCAAGGTCATCTACCTCACTTTCCCTTCCAGAGTCGTCTAGGTCTAGTGGCCAGATATATGACTGGAGATGGCCCTGAATGTAATGGGAGACCTTGGCATTTTTAAGCAATTGATGCAAAATAATCTCATTTTTCATCTAGTTAAATAAATAAATCTTGGAGGGAAAGACCCTGATTGGTTCTGGACAAAGCCAAAATAATTACTATTTACTTCAATCTGGGTCATTTTTCTTCAATTGCTACCTTGTCTTAATCACTGAATAGATGCAGATTCTGTCAAACTGAGACCTGTTGAAAATCTTAGCTTACAAAGTTGAAGGAATCCCATTACATCCAGGGCCATCTTTAGTTTTCTTGATCTATGTCTGGCCACTGTACCCAGAAGTCTCTGGAGGGAAAAATGAGGCAGGTGACCTTGCACAGTCCTCCCTCACTTTAAATCCAATTGTCTTGAAGGTCATGGCATCACCTGTCTGATGTCATAGCTCTCTTCTAGAGTGAAGGACAAACAACCCCCGCAAATAGAGCTGGCCTACAAGCTCAAACTGGTCAGTTGGAAAACCTCCTTTCTTCCTTCCTTCCTGCCCTTCCCTTACTCTGTCCAGAGAGAATATCATACCCTTACCTTCAGGTGCTCTTAAGAGCTTTATGTTTCTTTGGATCTCTGAACCCTTCCAAAATATCTTGGGATTTATTGGCTAGATTTCTTTCTTAAGGACCATGCCTTAAACCCAAATTACTCTGATTCTCATTGATTGGCCACCAGTAATTCTCTGGCAAAGGTCCATTTAATAACTGTATAACCTTTGATGAAATGTGGTAAATTATTTAAGGTTATTTTAAAAAACTGAAATATCATTCTGAAAGATGACTTATCAATATGTTACTTTGTTTTAGTAAATAGAATTAGAAAACTCAAGGCCTTAAGTTTCACAGAATGTGCCAATCTTCAAAGGTAGTGATGGATGAAAGAATTTCCTTATTCAGAGCTTATCACATCAATGAAACCACATACCAAAAATAGTAAAATTAAGAAAACATTGTGTTTACTAAATGAAAGGCTTAAGGATGCCAGGCTTTAAGAATCTTGCATTGATATTACTGAAAGCAAAAAGAACAAATCGTACTTAGGAAGGGAATGCTTCTGTGGTTTAAATATGGTTATTTAAACATGTTTTTCTCAGCCACAGTAGGGCAGATTTCCACAAAAAAGAAATACAAATAAAGATTAATAACAAGTACAAAAGAAAAATGAGCAAATTTGTGAATTTGTGGTCTTGGTGACATTTTAAAAAGTATTTAAATACATTATTTGATTCAAAAGAAATTGTTTGCTTCCAGGAAGGCTACTGAAACCTCTTAGTAAATATATCACACCTTCGAATAATAGGTTT
Organism: Myrmecobius fasciatus; assembly: GCA_023553655.1. Classification (NCBI taxonomy): domain Eukaryota; kingdom Metazoa; phylum Chordata; class Mammalia; order Dasyuromorphia; family Myrmecobiidae; genus Myrmecobius; species Myrmecobius fasciatus. The sequence continues at coordinate 81,473 of JAJPUD010002737.1, forward strand.
GATATCACAAGACAACATAAACATATTTTAGTTATAATCAATATATGGCCATTTTAACCCAATACTGATTATATTTTGTAAAAGGAAAGAGTTAATAAATTTTTTACAGCATGCTGCATTTATAGAAGCTTATATTTATAAAGCACTTTTCATTTTACAAAGCACTTTCTGATAAATTATCCCATTTTCTTTCTGCAGCAATCCTATAATACAGGCATTGAAGAAAATTATTGATCCCTATATCTAAAAGATGGTTTTAAAGTTCAAAGAGGTCAAATATTTGATAGTATGTAAAATATAACTGTCAAAGGCTGGGACTATTATTATGTACTACATTTTTACTATGAAAGGCAGTATGGTATAGTGGATATATCTTGAAAACAAGGAAGACTTCCAAACTTTAGCCTCCTGATACCTTCTGATTGAATGAGTCCAAAAGTCCCTTGACCTCTTGATGCTCCAGGAAACTCTCTAAGAATATTATCTGTGTAAAGTCGCAAATCTGTATTGGTACAAACTTTGAATTGTCACGGCAGTTCCCTAGTAGGTCCTCAGTACAGAACAAAAAAATCTCCATGCCTAAACACAACACAATACACAAAGTTGTTTATTATTTAATGTTTGAGGAATGAATAAGAATAAATGTAGTCAGGATTCCTTAGTAATATACTTTTCTCTAAGCCTAACTAATAAATATAGATAAAATTTATAAGCATAGGCTATCAGCTTCAATGACACAACCTTCTCCAACCAATTCACAAATAAAAAGAATAGGAGCAAGTATTTATTGAACAATATAGAATAGAATCAATATAGAATGCACCAGATCCAAAAAGATTTAGGCCTAATGGAAAATAGGTCATGTTTTCAAGTGTGTGCTATTACTGTGAACAAGCCATCTAACCTCTGATTATATCAATCTCATCAATTCTAAAATGAAATTAATAATAACATCCATTTCACAAAGTGCTTATAAGGATGAAATAAGACAATATTTTTATAATCTTAGAACATCATAGATGCTTGATGTGTTGCAACCCTTGGGAATAACCCCAAAGCTATCTGGCCTTGGGAATATAGTTAGAAATGGTGTATTTCTTCTCTTAGGCTATATTGCCTTAATTTACTTTATATGGCCAGGATGCTGAGCCCAAAAGATTGCTGGCTGTCAGGTAACAACCTGCTGGTCAGTGATAAGGGGGTTTGTAAAATTAATGTGCAACAATAATGGGGTACTTAAAATTAACACAAGCACAAAACAAAATTGGATACCTGACTCTTGATGTTTCAAGCCCCAGAACACACCTCCAGCAGGTTTTCTTCCCTCCCCCATGATGAGGTCTGCCCAGGGAACTGCACCTGTGCACAAAGTCAGAACCAGACTATTTCCCCTCTAAGCTATCAAATTAGTATATCAGTGACATGAAGCACCTGGTTTTTCCTTACTTTTCCCTATAAATTTACTTTCTTATTCCTCTTTGCTAACCTCTTTTAGAATTTATCATGCTTTAAATAATATTATAATTATAATAAACTTTGCCTCTTGACTTGGCGATGTGTCTGAGCCTTCAAATTCTTTTGAGACATCTCGTGACACTGGTCTGGAACCCCAATATGATTAAATGCTAATTGCCTTACTTGTTGCTGGAGTCAAGGGCAGATTTAAATCTTACAAATATTAATAAACCTTGTTTATTTTTCCAGATTCTAGAGATATACTTTGCTGTTGACCTCTTAAATGGCTTTCTTATGCATTATTTCCACAATGATTCCCTAAAGTTTGAAGGTGTTTTGTTGTTGTTTTAATGGTAGCTTCAGAACCTTCAGCAGTATCATTTAACAAAGATGTGGGAGACCAAGTATTAGGTGGAAAAAAGAAAAAAACTATGTTAGTAAGATAGAGGGAATAGAGAAAAATAAAAGGTATCTCTTTATTTTAAAGATCTGCCTCATTGAGCATCCATCTGAGATGTGTTGTGAAAAAACAAAACAAAACAAAACAAAACAAAACAAACAAAACAAAAAAAAACAGCCTAATTCTGGGAGCCTATTTGTCCCTAGATAAGGTTCGATAGAGATAAGACTTCAAGAATAAGACATTAACTCAATTCTAGTAAGCTATTTTGTTTTGTTTATTTTAATTATCTTCCCCATAATGTAACAGAACTTGAAAAGTTCATTTGTAAAGAAGCCATTTATAGACTCCATTGATGCTATGAAGATGCAAGCAAAATTTAGCACCACAAAAAAGTGGTATCACTCCACTAAACATGAGCCTTTGATGCTCCTGGTTGGCAAAGGGAGTGGCTGAAACATGCACAATTGATTACTAATCATCAGATTCCTGTTTTGGCAAGATGAATATGTGTCTACAAATATATTATGAAAATAAAATTATGAAAAATATAGTATGGTACCTTAACAATTTTTCTAAGACTCTAATTCAGGCAAAGGCACAACAATAAAAATCATTTTATCTGAACTATCTCAATTATCTCAAAAATCTTTGTGTCTTTTGTTGTTGTTGATTGTGCACATGTTCATATCCATATCTATATGTCCACCTGTCTGTATTTACATATGTAAGATACCAGCTTCTCCCTGTGTGGATATTTTATTTACTGATAGGGACAAAAACTTATATTTATGTAACCAACACAGAGATGAGTGTAAAGTATTTGATAAGAGACACCTGAGAAGAATTGAGTGAAAGTAGCCTCTTAAGCAGCAATTGTACCAGTCAGCTAGTTAGTGATGACAATAAAAACCAAACACACTTGATTAAAAAAATTAAGGATCTATAGTATATATTTCCAGTAGCTAATTTACAAATTTCCCAAGCTTTTGGTAGACAATGTTATGTTATAAAGGATGAGGAAATAAAGAAACAAGAATATTATGAGGTCATTCAAGAATAGAGATAGCTTTATCACATCTCATTTTTATAATAATACTTCCAGACTTTCTTAACATTACACTATTTAATAATATGCACCTGGATAGTTCTAAAATAGCCTATTTGACAGGGCTTCATAAACTTTCTTGAATTTCATCAACCTCTTTGGCAGTATGAAAAAGAATAAAGACCCTTTCTCAGAAAACTATTTTTAAAGCATTTAAAATAAGTATAATTACAAAGAAAATCAATTATATTAAAATACAGTTTTAAGAATTTTTTTAATAAATTCACAAGCCACAGCTTAAGAAGGCCTGGTATAATGATATCTGAAACAACTCAACTATTATAGTTGTTCATTGTTCCACATATTTTAATATCCAGTTAAAATACTATCTGATTTTATTTTTCCAAACTTTATGGTCTCACGAATTTTATTAAACCTTTCAAAATTATCTTTCCATAAAGGCAATTAGTTTGAGCATTTTTCTCATTGTTACTATTAAATGATTGTCCTAAAATTCAGTATTGTGTCTAAATTATCCTATTATATCAGTATTATGAAAAGTAGACAAGAAAAGCTTACCATATATTTGTAATAATTTCTTTTGTTATTTTAAAAATGGTATCAATTTTTGAAAAGCTGTCATTATACAATAGGTCTTGGAGTCAGGAAAACCTAGATTCAAGTCTGTCCTCTGACATTAACAAACTATGAAGAGAAATGATTAATTCAACCTCTTTCTGATTTGGTGATCCAGACAATCATTTTAAAATAACAGTAAGTGTGATCTGAGTATGTGGGAGGAATTCATCACAATTACAAAATCACAGAGTGGAATCAACAGCCACAAAAATCCACTTACTTATAAATGAAACCAAATTCATTTTGTCCATAATAACAAAAATATTTTAAGTGACCTCATTCTCTCTGCTTTGAAGAAGCAGTTACCATACATGAGGAAAAGATGAATCCTATCTTGTACCAATCCCCAGAGAAATATGAATGCCTCTAGACAGATTAACAAAATTTAAGGACCCTTTCTTGGGAATAATGATTTCAAATGCAAAAAATAAAATTTATAAGATTAAAGACAAATATTAATATTAAAGCTCATTTATTAAAATGTGCTAAAGAAGTTCAAAAATCTCAATTTAAGAAACCAGTATTTAGCAGAAAATCTCCATCAAGAAAATTTTCACTCATATATACAATCAAAATGTTTAAAGGATTTCAACTACCTGTGTTACCTAATAGATCGCTGATTCACAGACCAAGAGGAAATCAAAATGCAGAAAGTCAATGTTTCTTTTCTAAAAGGTAGTAGGAAGTGTGTATAACTTCTTCATATAACTTCTTCATTCATAACAAATTAAATGTGAGGAGTAGTATAGGTTTCTTTCATTCAAGATGCTGCATAGAGCATAATTCAAAATTGAATGATTTAATGAATGAATGAGTAATATGAACTTATGTCATATAGTTTGGAAATCTTGGAAAATAAAAAAAAAATAAGAGTAAAAGACAAAGTGCTTAGGAAGCTAAAAAGGAATTAATCTTCATAAAGGAAAGATATTGGATATTTAAAGAAGAGCATTACATCTTCTAAGAAGGGGTCTTTTAATGCTGAAAATGAACAAGACTCTTAAGGTCCATTTGAGTAAATGTGTTTGAGCAGAAAAGGGTGTGGTCTAATCCATGATAAAAAGAGAAACAAAATGCATTGCCAGAAGCTAGAGAAAGAGTTCACTGTTAACAAGAATTCCAAGATTTTGGAAATGGAGTTTGTCACTTGACAAAAGTAGGTAGCCTCTTATCAACCTCCTAGATGCTAGTGAAATCCTTTAGAATATTATTTTGAATTAACTTTGCATACATTTTGCATTTAATTTTCTCTGTATTTGTGCACTCTGTTCATCCAAAGTAAATGTAGAGATTTCTAGTGGTAATAGGATTTTTTGTCTTTGTATCCCTAATAATAAGTACAATGACTGGCTCGTAATAGGTGTTTAATAATTATTTGGTTAAAAAAAATGAAATGTATGATAAAATAATAATTATTGTTTATCCTTCATTCTCAAAGAGCACCAATGACCTCATAAGGATGGTGTTTTGACCTGCTCATGAATTGGTTTTAAGAGAGGCAGGCTTGCAAAGAGTAATCATTCTCATTCTTTCCTCCAGTCATCAAAGTCCAGGAATAAGATATAAATGCAGATTACTAGAAATGGCTTGGAATGAAGTAGGTAAACTTGTCCTTTCTAAATTAAGATCAATTAGTAGACTAAAGGGAGTTAACAAGCAATTTGCCAAGTAACACTGTGAAAGAAATTTAGGAGAATATCAAAGACACAGTATACTTGTATTTCAGCAAGAGGACAGCAAAAGGTGACTTTGTGGATAGAGCACTAAGTGTAGAGTCAAAAAACCTCATCTTCATCAATTCAAATACAGTCTCAGATGCTTGCTAACTGTGCCACTGGGCACATAGTTTAAGCCCCATTTGTCTCCGTTCCTCATATATAAAATGAATAGGAGGAAAAAAAAAAAAAAAGATGATAATTCACTCTAATACCTTCGCCAAGAAAATCCAAAAAGGTATCCCAAAGTGTCAGACACAAATGAAATGACCAAACAACTTTTTCAGTAAGGCATTTGACAGTCAGGTTATTTATGTCTCCTAAATCATCAATACAAGTGTTGAACAACAACGCTTAAAGGACACATACCTTCAGGCACTTCAGCAGAGATCTCTCTCTGGTTTGAAATAATTTCATAAATGATTAGTCTTTAGCCAAACAATTCAATCAGTTTTAAATATATCTAACTGTACTTCATCTAGGCCATATGTTTTCTAAAAAGACAGCATGAAAGGCTTTGTCAAATGTCTTGCTGTGTCTGTGATATTTGCCAGATCTTGCAGTCAAAAAATAATTTGAGTTTAATCTGTCATAACTTGTCCCTGATGAACTTAGATTGACTTTTAGAAAAATCTTCCCCTTCTAAATGCTCACCAATAATGACACTAATAATGTCTTCTAGAATTTTGATAAGAAATGTCAACCTTTGCAGACTATAGTATGAAATATCCAAGAATTCACCTCTTTCAGTTTTGGAAAATTGAGACATTTACCTGTCTCCAGTCCTGTAGCATTGTTCATATTTGCCTTAATTTTTCAAAGGTCACTCTGACAGAAGCTCAGAAATAATATCTGTCATTTCTTTCAATACCCAGGGATTTATTTTATCCAGTTTTGGCAGAGTGAACTCTTAAATGAGAGTTAGATATACTCCTACCTTTGTCTCACAAATTTCAGTTTTCAATTACTTATTAACTATTTTGTTGTTCCATATTCTGAATAATTGCTTAAAGTTTATTCTTAAAGATTTTCTGTTTTCTACAATGTATGTATTCATTCCCATCAGCATAATTCTATTCAATGAAAACTAATAATATTCATGCTTTATATTAAGCATGACAAAGGAAGTACCATATTTTGAAGGTAAAAAAAAAATAATATCCACTGAGTTTTCTCTGGTAATGTTACAATAAAGGAATATCACACAAGTAAGTGCTAGATATGGTATCTTTGGCTTGCAGAATATGTTTAGGGTAAAAATTAATTCATTGTGTAATAACTGATTTAAGTGTTTGCTATAGACAGAACACTGTGAGAGGTATAAATATTAAATTATGCTTCTTAACTTCACATACTTATACTTGTTGCATTGTCTGGAAAGGACTGATTTAGGCTGATTAGTCCTGGATAAATTCAATCTGGTTAAAGAGTTAATTCCATTTTACTTTTAGGTGATCTACCTTTGATGCTATTTGAGGTGCTTCAGTCACCAGAGTAAAAGATAGATATATGTAAATTTCCTATATCTTCCTAAAAGATATCAGTGCATTATGAACTCTATATCTTTTTGAATATATCAAAGCATTCAGAGATTGACCTCATAAGTATGTATATATATGCATATATATATATGCACATATATATATATATACAAATATATATAAACAGGTCAAAAGTGAAAAACAAACTGTACTTTTTAATTTTTTCTTTGTATTTCTGATTTATTTTGAAAAGAATTACATTTCTGGAAATTTTGTAATTTTTTTAGATCTTAGCAAAATGCTTCTTACTTCTCAATTAAAAGTTTAGTTCATTGAGGTTCATTGTTAAGGAAAGGTTTTCTTTTGTTTGTTTTTTATTCCCCCCCAATTCCATAATGCATTTTCCCTAAAATTACCTTTTATTTATTTTTCTACACATTGTATCCCCCAACTTGAAGGAAGGAACTGTTTGGTGTTTATTTTATTTGTTTGTTTTTTGTCTTCCACACTTATAGATAGGTACCACTTAATAAAGTTTGTACATTTGCTTTTAAAACACATAAAATTAAATCACTGTAGTGTCTTATTCTAAAACTAAATATACATTAAAACCAAGATAAAGACAATTAAGTCAGTTGCTTATTATTATAAAATCTCTTAATCTGCTTGGGAAATATTATGTTTTGATTGACTGCTTTGGTTAACTTAATCAGAAAACTCTTAGTTTTCATACTTGCTTTAAAGTCTTCCTAAAATTCATTTGTTCATGCTTTACCATGGAAACAACAAATGTTTTAAATTTTCCAGCTGATTTTTTGTGCCTTATGATTATCATATTAGCATCAATTATAACATGGTTCTATAGACATAGAAGACAAAGAGGCTAATGTTCTGAGAATACTGGCTCAGGGATAAAATAAAAATTTATTAAATACCTCCTCATTTAATTTGTTGATGAAGAATCTAGTAATGGAGAGTGGAAGAATTCAGATAGATCATTGTGGAAAACTATAGTATTAATATAATTTATTATTTACCTATATTTCATCATATTTATTATTTATTTGAGGTGTGTTACATGTTCAGGAAAGTCTAGCACCTCTTGTGTGAGGATCCTTTTTAGCCCTCATTCATCTTTTTGGACTATTTTCATTCAACTCCTACCTATAACTTCAAGAAGCTGTAGCATATTCATTGGCCACATCCCAATAAACTGTGTTGGCAGATAGTTTAAACCCGGTTGAAGTTAATTAATAAGTGTCCTCTCTGTTTGTGGGTTATGGGAATGTTCTACACCATGTGTGTGAGTATTTTACCCAATAGAATGGGTGGATGAGAAAAAAATGTTCCAATAGTTATGAAGACGACTGAACAAATGGAAGATGCCAAGATCATCGACTTCATCCTGCATCATCACCAGTTAATTTGACTTTTGTCTTGTCACTGAACTTTGAAGATTGAGGAAAAGAGAATACTGCTGACAAATTTGTATAGCCCTTTCCTACTTAAATTCAATTGATAAGCCAATCAAGATATCACCCTAGTGACAGATCCTCTTGGAAAAGGAAATCATCATCATCATCATCATCAACAACAACAACATTTATTTGTTTTTGTCTTATTCCACACCATCTTGACAGCAACATAGGAAGCTAACCTTTCTGAATTGTTCTATTAACTCATTTAAATACTAAACAATAAGTTTATACTGGATATGAAGTTACCTTTGTCTATCATTAAAGCAAAATATTAAGAAAAAATAGGTGATGTAAATTCTATTTGTGATGCTGAGCACAGTCATCCCACATCCCATAAAAAATAAATATATAGTATCCATGAACTTCATGAACTCAGTTCCTTAGTGATGTTCATTGTATTAGTACTTTGCTAGTAGATGTTTCATCTTCTGACTATATTATTTTTATTACATGTCCTCTAGTTATTACAACAATTCTTTTTGAAAGGTCTTGAGAAATGCCAAATTGACAAACATCATTTGATATAACAGTGCAGGATATTTTCATTTTTTACCATTTTCCCAGTTCCATAATGCCTGCTGTTCTTCCTCCTTAGTACTTGGTTTGTTAAGCAAACTAGAAGAAAGAGGGTAATTTGAAAGTGAAATAGAGAAAAAAAGAAATCTTATGTTTTTGTTTTTTTTTTTCCAAAAAGCATTTTACTTAAGGAAATAATTGATGGCCATTTCTTGTGCAATTAACAAAACTATAAGAATGTTTCCTCTTGTGGGAATTTCCTCTCTCTGGGGGGATGACATAATTAAATAACATAGTAAATAAGTCATAGGGGGTTATCTCATTCACTTAGAAGCAGTACCAAATAAGTCACTTCTAATAAGGGTCAAAAGTGGTATTTGAACCCAGTGCTTCCTGACCAGTGTTCTAATCATTATGCCATATTTCCTCCTCTGAGAGAGATAGAGGGAGGGAGAGAGAGAGAGAGAAAGAGAGACAGAGAGAGAGACAGAGAGACAGAGAGAGAGAGAAGTAGGAAGGGAGGGAGAGAGGGAGAGATGAGATATGGAAAAGATAAATATGGAAAGATAGATAAAAATGATTATGGAAACATTATTCATTTATTTCTCTTAATATTTAACATGCTATTTCATATACAAATGATGCCAAATAAATGATTACTTAATACTCAAGAATTGCAAAAATATGATCTAATGATCAGTATGAGTCAAAAACACTGGTTTCAAATTCTAATATTCTTATTAACTATGGATAAATCATTAAATCTATAGATTAAAAACAAATTGTAAAAGATGATGCTATGAGTTGAAAAATGAGAGGGTTCCTTTCCTCAGTTATCTCAAATTCTAATGAGGTGTGAGAATATATATAAGAAGATTCAGGTCCCAGGTAAATGGGGAGAGGTCCAGTGATTCATTCAGTGCAATGACAGGGCAGCTCTTAATTCTAAGACTCCATGAGTTATAGTAGCAGAGAGGACGGCAAGATCCAAAGTACTTTAGAGAACAATGGTAGATCAGTAGATAAGGCAAAGTGGTCTACTATCTTATTGTGGAGCAGAACAATTGCTTATCTTTGCTAAGGAATGCTGCAAAGTGGTCAGCATCTAGTCTGGAGGAGACATTCTGAGGAGACATTCTTAACCTGATAGGAACTGAACTATGGAGGTCAAGGATGGGGAGATAGGCTTGTTATCTATTTGCTTTAGTTAACTCAGGCCATATTTTGAGATGACTATGAGTCTTAATTACCTCATCTGTGTGGTCCAAATAAGAGAATGTTTATATAAAGCCTCTGTAAAACTTAAAATAACTTTATAAATGTCCACTCTATTTATTAATGAATGAATATGACAAAAGTAAAAATATCAGGAAGAATTGCTTTCCTTTCCAGATAATATAGAAATATATGTATTTGAATCAAATATGTTAAAAGAAAAAATTTAACTTAAGTGACCATGAGATTAAATGTCTATTCAGATGTCAAAAGCCTAAGAGAATGTGGTAAGGGGGGAATAGATGAAGAGAAAAGAGAAATATCAGTCAGTAGAGTCATTTAAATTTGGGCTCTGTGCCTAAAACAAATTTAATATACCCTGTTTCTACTTTGTGGATCTATTTAATTTTGTTTTCCTCAATTAAAAGCATATTTATGGAAATTGTCATATATATATTATATATATATATATGTGCATATATATATATGTCAGTGGTAGTAAAATGATGGGATTGTACTGGGAAGAAAGAAATGTCACTTGATAAATATTGCAGCTAGTGCAGTGTCTTAAAGCCAAAAATAATTGTTGCAGGTCTCATGAGTTTTGAAAAAGTATGTAAGACTCCATTAAAGTGATAATCATCAGAATTCCTAGAGTAGACAGTTTCTACTTGCATTTTGACTGGAGTCATGGGGAAGGCAATTTTTGGGTTACTAGGGGACCATTTATGAAATGGCAAATATAGAAAGCCTCTTGAAAGGAACACAAAATTTAAAATTCTGTTGGGACATTCTTTTTCCTAAAAATAAATTTTATTGTTTGCACATTAGCAGCATTATCTTTTATTTATCTACTGCTTTAGTCTTCACAATCATTATTTTTTCCGATGTGATGATTTTGATTACAGATACCATAGTCCCACTAATTTTTTAAAAGAGTTTAACATATTCTAGTTGGCTTATTTCCTAGAAATTTTTGCAAAACAGCTTCCATTTCATAATCTAAAAAATCCTGATTTATATGATTAAAATTCCTATTTCTTTCAATAAATCATTATCATTTTGTTCATAAGCATAAACAATTAGGTTTTTTAACACTTAAATTTGAATTATATGGATGTCATATTTACATATAAATATATTATATTGTGTTGTCTCCAGAACTATAAGTAAGATTTTTCTGACTTCTCTGTATTCTCTCAATTATTTACACATGTGTATGAATGCACACATACATATACTTGTACACACACATGCAATCTCAGAATGTTAGTAAGTTAGAAAAGTGCAACAATTTTTTTAATGCTCATTAGAGCATCACCATAGTAATATCTGAGAGAATTAACATATCTTCATAAATATATACATCACTGTGAGAAAAGACACTGGAAATTAGGGTACACTTATTTTTTTCACCCTGTTCCTCACACCAGATTGCATTTACAACATTTTCCCTTCTTCTTTGTTTATCTAAGACTTTGCTATACTACTGCTATCAGGTTTGAAAGGCTCAGTTCAGAATAAATGCTTTTTATAAGGCATTTTGGTGTCATTGTTACAGAAAGTATTAAGCTTCCCTTCTAGATATTTTTTTCCACTTTCACTCTTCATAACTGCCTACAAGAAGGACCAAGTGTTGACCTTGGGATATCAGCAACAAGATAGGGAATAAATAGAAAATGGGTTAGAGATTACAGTTGCAAGGTTGTGTGTTCCCAGAAATATGAAAGATGAAATAGCAAGAGTTATAATAAGCAATAGGTTAGAAGGGGAACAAAAAGTTTAGTTCTCTTGAATCCAGAAAAAAAAGCCTTTTTTAGTGCTTACTTTTTAGGCATTCAAATGACTAAATACTGTTTTAACACAAAAAGCCCATTCAATGAGTATATTCAAAGTGTATGGATGATTGATGTTTGGAACAAAGGACAATGAAATTAATGCCTGGATAACACAAACATTTTTGTATTCAAATACAGTCTGATAAAGAGAAAATCTTCCACCTGTCTTTTCACTACTTTGGCAAGACAAAATGAATAGGATCCCGAAGGAGGCACATATTTACAGAAAGGTTATTGTAATAGGTATTCAAATATTTGTTGGTTGGTTAACTGAATTATAGCAGTACAATTTTATAGTGAGTTCAAGCTTTTTCAACCTAATACTTTATGTATATTATTTTTAAATTTTAATACTCACAAAATCCCTATAAATCATGTATTATTTTCAGTTATTATAGTGCATATTTTACAAAAAAAAAAAGGAAACATACTTGGAGAAATAAAATGCCTTGCTCAATAACCCTGTCACTATCATGTCTTCTGACTCCAAGTTATCCACTATCACATGCAGTCTCTCTCAGTAATTTAGTTCCACATTTTTCTTTGTAGCTCTCAAATAATATCAAACAAGTTATCCACAAATATATAGGCAAATGGTTACTAGAGTCCTCTGCCTCAGGAGATAATACTGTGTAATATATGTTCTGGTGTTATTAGCATTTCAAAAAGAGAACATATCCCTTTCTTCTGACATGTACCAACTTTTGATGCTATATTTAGTAATATAAATTAAAAATCAATGGTGCTAACAGTAACAACACCAATAATAGCCAGGACCTTTTTCCATGAATGCTACTTAGCTTACTTCATGATGAGGAATCCATGCATAATGTTCCATGTAACAGTGTTGAATGACTAAGTAGGGCTTATATCTCTCTGCTTTCCATCTCCTTTGATATTAATAATCACATAATTATTGAACAGAGTTATATATGGAATTAGGTCTCTAATAAAAATTTTAATAAATGTAAATTTGTTTTCCTTTCCATATTGAAATTTTCATGTTTGTTGAAGCTTTTTAAGTCCATAATATTAACCAAATAAATAATTACAAGGAAAATATTTTAGTAAAAAAAATCAATGGTGTTAACCAATAACTTAATGTTAACTAGTGGTAGGTGTCCAAAGCTTACAGAATTGAAAGAAAGAACACTGAGACTGCAGTCAAAAGAATTGTTTTCAGGTTCCACTTACTCACTGTGTGATCATGGGAAAATTGTTTAGCTTCTCTGAGTTTCGGTTTTCTCATTTGTAAAATGAAGATAATAATATGTAAGCACTATGTTCTCGCTGACTACCTAGCATTTTCATTATGAGGAAAATGCTTTGTAAACCTAAAAACACCTAAAGATGTGAGATATTATCATGCCAAAAGCACTAAGAATGATTTAAAATATATTTTTTTCAATTATGATTAGCCTTCGGAGTGCACTTAAAAATAACACATAAAAATAGTCGTGCAAGGCCTTGGTGACTGTAGTTAAAATGCAACAAAATCAGAAGGTCTAAATCTGTGGGTGTTTTGGTTTTCTCTGTTGTCACTGTCACAAATTCAATCTGAGTTTCCTCATCTGTAAAATGAATTAAATCAGATTTTAACCAACATCCTTTCAAAATAGGAAGGAGGGCTGTTGTTGTTGCTGCTTTTTTAATCATTTTGTTTTTGCCCTAACTGGTACCAACATCTCTCAAAAACATCTCTAGCTCTTAGGCACAAGATAAACCATGCTACTTTCCTGCTTAAACATCTTTAGTGAGTCTATTATTTAAAAAATGAAACAAACTTCTCAATTTCCTATTTAACTTATTCCATGGTCTGGCCCTGTCCTACTTTTGCAGCCTTTTTTCATTTTCTTTTCTTTATGCACTGTACATTCCACTCATATTGGACTATAAAGTGTTTCTTTATCTCATTTTGTACTTTTTTCACTTCCATTCATTCCTCTAAACCAGGGCTTGTTTAATTTTTTCCATTCATAAACCCTTTTCACCTGAGAAGGTTTTATGTGACCCCATATATAAAAGTATACAATATAGGTACACAAATCAAACATTTACTGATAAAAAATCAGAATTTTATAATTCCCACATTCAGTTATGCAACTCCACATAGCCTAGTGACCCACAGTTTAAGAAGCTTCAGTCTACACCATCATCAACATTTGGAATTAATTCCCTTTTCACTTCAGTTGTTTTACATCCTTTTCCTCCAGGAATCTTCTCATAATTTTCCCAGCAGAAAAATAATTTCTTATTTTCCTATAGCATTTTTTATCAGTCCAGCCTTTTCAACAAAAACCTTCATTCTAATTCTATATTTATTTGTGTGTATATGTATGCTTGTATCTACACATATAGCACATATGTCAGTCTGTCTATTTATCTATCTATCTATCTATCTGCCTTGTTCCAGATCTCTCCCCAAATGCTCATTAGGGCAAGGACTATTTTTGTTTTTCCTATTCTCAACACTCAGTGCTTATTTTACTAAATCTTCTTTTGCACATAGGAAGCATGGACTAAAATTTTGTGGAATTGAATTAAATATACCATCACAATATTAATATTCTTCTTCCTCATGACTAAGGAGGAGCTTGTCTTAAAATGTAAGTGTATAGGGATTAATATATACTTTCAAGGTATTCATCTCAGACCAGACTTGCTAACATCTTTTTTAATTGTAATTGTTTGATCTTTTTCTAAACTCACTTCCTGCATAGGTTTGAAATATAGTAAAATACATTATAAGTATGTGTTTCTGCATACAAATGCCAGATCTGGATAAATTATACAAATACGGGGCAGCTAGGTGGTGCAGTGGATAGATCACTAGTCCTGAAGTCAGGAAGACCTGAGTTCAAATGTGATCTAAGACATTTAACACTTCCTAGCTCTGTGACCCTGGGAAAGTCACTTAACCCCAATTGCCTCAAACATATATATATGTGTGTGTGTGTGTGTGTGTGTGTGTGTGTGTGTGTGTATGTATATATATATACATATACACACATATATATATACATATATATACATTCATACATATCTTTATCTATATGTATCTACATATATATAGAGAGAGAGAGAAAGAAAATAAACAGAGAGATCTATATTTTAAGACATTTTTGTTGTCATTCACTCATTTTTCTTTGGGTCTGACTCAGTGACCTTGTTAAGGGTTTTCTTGGCAAAGATATTGCAGTGATTTGCCATTTCCTTCTCCATGTATTTTCACATATGGTTCCACTGAGGCAAACAGGGATAAGTGACTTGACCAGGATCACAAAGTTACTAAGAGTCTAAGGCCAGATTTGAACTAAGGAAGACAAATCTTCCTAATCCCATATTCCAAATGCAATACTCTATTCATTGTGTCACCTAACTATATATGTGTGTGTGTATACATATATATAAACAATACATAATACATGTATATGTGTTTATATACATAGATGCTTTTGAAAAATAGATTATTTTAAATAATAAATTTTAATATGGTTGGTTATGGATATAATAGAAGCAACCTTTAAACATAATACCATTTTTTTTTTGCTAAAGACACCGGAATGTTTACTGTTTCCTTCTGCTCATTTTATAGATGGAGAAATTGAGGCAAACAGTCTTAAGTGCCCAGGGTCACACAGCTAATAAGTGTCTGAAGCCAAATTTGAATACATAAAGATGAGTCTTTCTCACTTTCCAAAACAAGCAGTCTATTCACTGCGCCATGTAGCTGTCATATTTTGGGATGACTAGATTAAAATTCCCTTTAGGTATGTTAACAATCATTGCTAATTATGAACATGTTTAAAAGTTCCTTCCATTATATCCATAACTCATAATATTTACCTTTTATTCTAAAAGATTTTTTATGAAGAGACCTTCAATTAAAAAGCATACTATTCCCCCTCTAGAGTAAAATAAATGCATTTTAAAGAACTTTGTAGTAATTTTGTCTCTTTTTCATAACCTAAAGAATTAAACTTTGGAATCAATGACATTTATAAACATATATTTTTAAAATGAGCAACTTATCCAAAAATTAGGATTTAACAGATAAAAAAGTAAATAAATGCTGTATTAAATTCATATATATAACCAACAATCAGAAATCACCATTTCAATTTCCTTGTCCTGCTCAAATCCCATTAAATCTTGGATGATTTAAGGCTTGAACAATAACACCTCGCATCATTCTTCAATGTAATATAATGCATTGCTATGAATGATATAAATGATTGGATGACAAGAGATTCTTTCTATAGTTATTTAATATTCTGAACAGGTATCACATTTTAAAAGTGAGTTTTTATTTTTCATCTTCTCAGAGGTCTGAGGCCAAAAAGATTACTTATACCTTTTAACATGTTTTTTACCTTCTGCAACTATAGTATTACCCAGTGTTAAAAAATCACAAAATTTAGAGATTATGCTTAAAAAATAAAATGATTATTTTCCCTTCCCTAAATCATTGTAAAAGCTAGCTTTTTTCTTTATAACTAAAAAAGAATATTCTGAAACATGTAGTAATGTGGACATACATACATGTATATACATGTAACTAAACCTTTTCAAATTCAGCATAATATAGCTAATTTTGCTGGAATTTATGAAGTAATCATAAATTCAAAGGTTCTTGTATGCATATTTTAGGCTTTAGTTTTCCATTAATTTCATCTCTACTTAGTCTCTATTTCCACAAACTTATAGACAGTCTAAAATGATTTGAAAATGTTTCCATAGGCTTAAAAGCGTTAAATGCTTATTATTTATCCTCCTGCCTGTTGACTAAATTCATGAGAGAGAAATTAAAAATACTGATTATTGCAGATCTGAGTCTGTCCAACAGTTCCCTGCTCTGCACACTGCCTTTTTGTATCAGATATGAACATTCAGAAATGTAGTGCCTCTATTTTGGGAATTTAATTTTAGTGAAGCTTGTTCCTTCAGTACACAGGACCTTTCTGGAATGATATATCTTCTACGGGGTAGGCTTTGTCAAATCTGCAGCCATGCCTGTATACACTTTGGTAATTTATTGCCTGCTTTCTTTGTGCTAATGTAATGAGCTACATCATATGATGTACAGCATACATACATATGAAACTCAAGAAGATATAGAAGCTGTCGTTTTTATCAGCTTGGCACATATCACTATTGAAATGGCAAACCATTTTCAAAGAAAAAAGTCAAGCACATATTTCCCCTGTATTCTAATATATGCAAATGTATGTGAAATAAGAAAAAATGACTGTACTAATGTATTTCCATTTAGTCCTGATACTGCTCTGTCTAGCAAAAACAAGAATTAAATGGATTAAAATGGCAAAGTTATTTTTAAAAATAAACAAAGTAGGCCAATGCTACTTAATTTCTACATTACAAAAAGAGCATGTATGTTGAATTGCAGCTTTTTCTTCTTTCATAGCATCCAATATTATAAAGCATTAAGAATTACTGCCCTGAACAGGAAATCATTTCACACAGAATGATATTGTTGGGGGCAGGGAAGTGTATTTAGAGGACCATAAAAATTTGGCCTGGAAGTCTTTTCCAGAAAGCATTTCACCTGGTAAAAATCCATGCTCTTTGTTCAAACTAGAAAAACTAAAAAGAAATCTGTATAAATCTAAATATCAGAAAAACCTTTCTTATATTTTACCTAAATCCTTCATATGAGGTATTTGATCTGTATATTTATTCCAGACTTAATTTAAAATGATGAAATGCTGGTCATTATCCTTTACATAAGAGTTCCTCATACATAATCATCTCCCCATTGTCTCATCCCTAGGCTGACTAATCACAATACATGCAACCATTCTTCATATCTAATACTTAACCCTTCATGGAGAGATGGATAGATCTTTTTGTTGAGAATGTATCCATTGCTCTCAGGCTTGAAAAATATAGTAGCAATTTACTGATGTGATCCCAATGGTGATCTGCACAGAACCTTTGATGTGTCCACTTTCTTTCATTTTTAAAAAATTAATAGTATTTTATTTTTCTCAATACATAGAAAGATAGTATCCAACATTCAGCTTTATAAAACCTTGTGTTCTCAATGTTCTTCTTCCCCCTCCCCAAGGTAGCAAGCAATCTGAGAGATATGTTAAATGTACAATTCTTCTAAGTATATTTCCACATTCATCATGCTGCACAAGAAAAATCAGATCAAAAGTGAGGAAAACCCAAACAAACAATCAAACATACAACAATAACAAAAAGGTGAAAATATTATGCTTTGATCCACATTCCCATAGATTTCTCCCTCTGGATATGAAAGGCACTTTCCTGTGGTTCATTTTCTAAACTGGGCTGCTTCATTTCACCTTTCTTTGGGTTCATCATATTATTGCAGACATTTTATAGATTTTATTCCAACTGTAATTCAAGTGATTTACCATCCTCCACCTCCCCCAAAAGTAGAGATAACAGGAGCATGCCATCATTCCCCAGGATCATTTACTGGTTTATGGAAAGGAACCTTGAAGATCACCTAGTCTAATCCCCTCATTTTGCGAATAAGGAAAATGATGCCCCCAAAGATAAAGTGATTTGTTCAAGTTAGTACAAGAAAGGTAAAGGCAGAATTTGAACCCGAGTTCCCTGACTCCAACAGAATGATTTTTTCACTACAATACATGTTTATGTTGTGACCTCTGATGAACTATTTAATAACTGTGATGTTCAGAACACAGTACTATAGAAACAAGATTTTGAATTATGCATCTAATTATGTAAAAGAGGAAAATAATAATTCAGAATATAACACCTAGCTCCAATTGAATCACTTCAAGGTCTAGCAAATCTTAAATGCAGGAAAATCAAAACATATTTATCAGTATTGAACTTCACTTTGGAAGCATTCTGCACCATGGACAAGTCAGGAAAATTACTACTAGAGCTGTACCATGATATATAACTCACCAATCCAAATGGGTCGTAGGGTCACATTACTAGAAAATTACATGTTTGCTTGTTTGCTTTGAGAACTGAGACATCTTCTAGTAAGATCTGTTCAGCTCTAGAAATTGACTATACATGTCCAAATGACACCTATTTAATTACCACCTTACTTCAAATGACACCTCAAAACAATGCATCTTATGAGCACCTAAGGTGCTAAAGAACATATATCTTATTGAGAAATTATAAAAATAAAGTAAGGGTCATGTTCTTTTATCTCAAAATTGAAATGGGTGATGATACTTAGTTTTTTGGGAATAGTTGATTCTTAATTATCCAAGAGTAGTTTGTATATTTTGATGTTCATCTCCACTAAATCTTGCTTTCAACTTCTGGTTGACACTCTTTTGGTTTAAGTTCATTGTTAACATTATCACCCTCTGTTTGCTTATGCTGAAGGAAGACAGTAAATCGTAAAAGCTGAAAAAGATTGCCCAGAACACTGAATAACTCCCTCCCATTAAAAGAAGGGGAGTATCTGAAAGAAAGAGGAGAGAATATATTGTGTAAAGCATCAGAAAATGGGCTTGGGATGAGCAGCTTTCAAATTGACAAGTTTATTGCAGCAAAAGCACTCTGGGCAGAAACCCATCTTAGAAATCATTGCAGCATACAACTGGAACTAACTCCTCACTACAGTGCCCTCTGGCATATCATCTCTTGAATTCAATTCATTTCAGCAAACACTTAGAGAACACCTATTATGCTCTGGTCATAAAGATAAATGCTAAAGATTAAAAGATAAAGAAACTGTATCTTCAAACAGTTATAATCTATTGGGTTAGAGGAAGGTATGGAGAAAGGTGGAGGTATAACCTATACACAAATAAATATATTTAGTGCCAAAAGAAATATCCGGATTTGACATAAGAAAAAATTTAACTATATTTCGTGGTAGAAGAAGGAGGAGGGGTGGTGAGGGCAAAGTAGAGAAGGTTAGAGAAGGTTTTATAGAGGATATGATAATTGAGCTGGAGCTTGATGAAAGAGAAGTAAAGATGAGAAAAAAAGTTCATTCAAAGAATGGAGTAAACTGGATGAATTTGTGGAGGAAAAATCATGAATCTAAGAAACATAAAGCATTCAATCAATAAAAATTATTTTTGTAGGATGTAGACATATTTGTGGATTCTCTTTAAAGAAAAGAGAGAAGGTTCTCTCTCAAGGGAAAAAAAGTATTATTTAATTTCCTGGCTTGCGTGAATTCTTGATAAGAAAAAAATAAGTAAATGTTATTTAGCTGTAGAGTGTATGCTTTTAGCATTCCCCTCTGCCTGAATGGTAAAAGATCCTGAGAGTAATTATTTTATCCTAAAGACCCTATTGGCTCAGCAATATCTTCTAAAAACAAATTTAAAGAAAGATATACATAATCTGAGATGTGTTGCTCAAAATATCTGGGAAATCACGTTTAAGCATGTAGCTATCAATAATGAGGAAGACATTTAATTATTACTCAAATATTCAGAGAAGTCTACAGTAACATTGGTTTTAGAATTCTCTCCAATGATGCAGATCATATTTTATCTACCTGTTCATTCTATATTATTCTATAAATACAGTACAATTACTTCACTACAAATACTGGATGCTTCTCTTGCTTTTTCCTATTATGAATATTTCAGTAAAGCATCTTCTCTATTTACCTATCATGTCTCATCCTTGCTATGTGTGTGGCTGATCTCTTTCTATCATAACATTTCCTTGATAACACCTTTTATATTTCTATTCTTATTTGAACTTCCTCATTGAATATATGCTGCTTTTCTACTTTCTCCTACAATGTTCTTCTTCATTATCCTCTCTAAGAAAATCTTTTTTTTTAATTCTTTAGAGATTGGTATATTCCATATTTCACTACCATTGAGAAACACCAGAAAAACACCTCTATTTAAAAACACAGGCCTTCCTTTCTATACAAAGTTTCTGGTCATGTTAGCTATTTGAGAATGAGTCATTTTATCTTTTAGGACTATATCCCCAGTTCCTGAAAAATATTAGATGATTAAGATATGTTTATTGATTGATTAAAAGAACTATAGTTTTCCAACAACAACACACAATACTTCCTCTTGCACCTATTAAAATCTGGGCCAAATAGTTGTACAGTGACACTATACATCTAAGAAATTTTGAAGGACAAACTTCGGAGAAACCAATTATGTTTGATTAAATGTAATAATCTGTGTGACATCTATTTTTCATCTACTATGACTTTTCTATGTGGGTTATAAGAGCAATATCTCTTATATAGTTATACCTCTATTTCAGGAAGCTTTGAGATGTACCAAGTCTTGATTTAACCAACACAGTGTCATCAACAAAACAGGAATAACTTAGGACTTCAGGGTCCATGAAAGAATCTTGTTACATCACAAAGTACTTTTTGTAAATATATATGTGGAATATATTAATTCTTGCCTATTGTTTATTATTAAAGGGTTGTTGAATGTGGCTGTTTCTGTTATAATATCTTTCAAGGAATCCTTGCTGATTTTCATGTATGGAAATGAGATATCTTACTGTAAAAGAAGTTTTAAGTTGGCATTTTGCATTTTCAGACCAAATATTGTTTTTTTGTTTTGTTTTGTTTTTTGCTGAGGCAATTGGGGTTAAGTGATTTGCCCAGGGTCACACAGCTAAGTAGTGTTAAGTGTCTGAGACCGAATTTGAACTGAGGTCCTCCTGATTTCAGGACTGGTGCTCTATCCACTGTGCTATCTAGCTGCCCCAAAAGTTTTGGTTTTCATAAACTAGAAACAATAAGCACAATAAGATTTTTGTTTCCTCTGCATTGTTTTATCAATTCCAAAAAGGAAAAGACAAAGTTATTATTGAATATTGCTTGTATAACTTATATCTTAAACTTCTCCTTTAGAAATAGGAACACTAGCTGACACTCTCAAGTGCCCACATGTGAGTAGTTCACAAAGAATAACCACCACACTCAGTTACACTCAAGTTTTCTCAGGGCATTAGAGTGTCTCTATTCTGAAATAATCTCCCTATTTACAGAAGGAGAGTTAGCTAATTTGAGGCAGTTAGGTGGCATAAAGTTCTGGGTCTGAAGTCGGGAAGAACTGAATTCAAATCCAATCCCAAAACCTTACTAGTTATGTAACTTTGGGCAAGCCCTTTATCTTTTGTTCATCTAAGTTTCTTCAACACCAAAATACGCATAATAATAACACTAACTTTCTAGGGTTATTATTAGAATCAAATGATATAATATTTAGGAAGCACCTAACTTGCTGCTGGAGACACAGTGGGAACTATGTAAATGCTAACTATTATCATCATCACTAATTATTACTATTATTATTATTTTGGAGAAATCTAACTATTAAATTTTCACAATGATACCAGAAGTTGCCAAATAAAACAAATAAGGCTTAATTGCTTTGTTGATTATCTAGACCTTAAAAGAATGATAAAGGAAATATTAATAATGAGAATTTAGCTTAAAGGTATATAATTTCAACAGAGTTTTTTGCAGAACTTATTGTTAAACATTTACCAATATACCTCTGTCTACTTTCCTTTTTAACTCTTGAAACCTTAGCAATCTCTTTGTATTTATACTATTGGGCACCCATAATAATGGCATTTAAAAAATCATAAACATAAAAAATTACTATCACAATAAATCAAAATAAAAGACAATAGTATAACCACTCCTATATCAAACCAAATTAATAAGAAATTCATATATCATTATCTATAAAAAAAGTTTAGATCATATTCATCCATCAACATAATTAGTATCTATAGGGTATAGGTATCTGGGAATGCACAAAATCCTGCCAAGGAAGCACATGAATCAGGAAAATCATATACTCAGAGCAATTCTCAACCCAAGAACTGCAAACTTTCATGTTTTCTTTATGTCTCAGTAACTTTCTATAAAATTTATTTGATGAAAGTAACTACTTTGTTAAATAATTATTTCCAATACATAATCCACATTGTATGTGATTTAACCCGTTATTGTACATGTCATTACAGCCAAACTAGCTGATCCACTTAGCAAATTCTTTGATTTCTGATTACTAGGTTTATTAAAAAAACAAACAAACAAACAAACAAAAAAAAAACCAATTGTCCTATCATCATTCTCTGCATCAAGATTCATTAATTTAGTTCTGAAATCTCTCCTTTCAATTCTATTTCTTCTATCTCTGATCTCAATTAACTCATAGTTTATTTGGAAAATACACACAAAGAGAGAGAGACAGAGAGAGACAGAGACAAAGAGACAGAGACATAGACAGGGACAGACAGAGACAGAGATAGAGACATCTAGAGAGAGACAGAGAGAGGAAGAGGAGGATAAAGAGGAGGGAGGAAGAAGGGAGGAAGGCAGGGAAGAAGAGAAGAAAGGAGGGAGGGAAGAAGGAAGGAAGGAAGTGAAGGAGGGAGGGAGGAAGAGAGGGATGGAGTAAAGGAGGGAGAGAGAGAGTGAGAAAGAGAGGGAGGAAGGGAGGAAGGATCAAAATAGGTCAAAAGTATGGCAAAAGTGAAGTGAGGTAAATTTAGATTATATCATTAGATTACATATCGGAATGTAGGTTAGATAGCATAGATGCAGGCCAGAATGTAAGGTTGAGATGACTTTTGAAATACATGTTAAAGCCTAGTAGCCCTCCATCTCACCAGAAGAAATATAAATTTTAACTATCATTTTATTCAAACGCTATGTACATTTAAGAAATTTCAATGACCTTATTTAAACTAAGATAGTTATAAATATCTGGCTGGATAAATGATTCCCAAATCATACCATTTTTCTGATGCTTGTATCAATCTAGTAAGTAATATCTCTTTTTAATATACTGAAAGGTATATACAATTATCCTCAGAAAAATGTCTCACAAGATATAATAATAATATAAACATTATAACCACCACTTCTCTAACAGTCTCCTCTATAACCTTGGGAAATTGCCTGACCACTCACACCAGACACCTAAACAAATTTTCATCCTAGCCTCATTCCAGTAATTGATGACTACTTCTCTTAGACCCCTAGTTCTATATAACCTAGTCATACTTCACTTCACAAGGATGTCAAAGTATGACCCTAAAGCTTGAATCATTACTAGACAAAAGCGCCCACTCATAGTCAATATTCCTATATGTGTGCTATCTCCTCTTTTAAAATGTAAGCCCTTTAAAGGCAGCATTATATTTTCATGATTATTCATATTTTGTGTAAATTAATATATTCAGTAAATATTGATATATAATTTGTTAAGAACAAGAAGTAAAAGCAAGAGGAGAAAAGAAGAAATATTTCAAAACATATTAGGGGAAATAAAGATTCTGTGGCAATAGAATAAGAAACATGGTATCCCTCTTGTCTGCTTTGAACTTGTAAAAAGGATTCTTTCCTCAGTGACCCTGAAAATTGTGTTCTAATATATTTATCCAATTATGAAACATACAATCATTTTATTCACTTGTGCAAAAATTTATAAAACATTAAATACAAAAGAATAATAGATGAATAGCAACTTGTGCCATGACTCTTTCTATATAAACCTCATAAAAAGATAAAACCATGATAATTTATAGGTCACATTTATATAACTTTTAAGGTTGCAAATAATTTACTTATGCTACATCATTTAAGGAAAAGGAAAATTCAGGACAGTGGAAAGAATCCCACTAAAATAGATATGAAAATTCTTATCACCAATGAATAACAAGAACCATTGTTAATACATACATATATACAAATATATGTGTGTGTATATATGTATACATATGTATGTGTGTGTATATATATATATATATATATTTCCCTTCTGTAAAAAATTATTGTACTCAGTTGTAAGTAATTAATATCTTCATTCCATCTGGAAGATGATGGTAATGTAAGACTTGTAAATCATAAGTTGAAACATCAAAATTAAGAAGCAGTGTTTTAAATACATTGTAATGCATTAATATAAATCACTATCAATAAATTATTTTCTGGAAAGCTTTCAAAAATCAATACTGATTTTTTTTGTTAAATCAATATCTCCTTTACATTCTAAAAATATCCCCATTCTCCTGAGAAAAGCACTAAGGGAAACATTTTTAATAACCATCAGCAACTTGGCTCAGCAATGAGTGTCCCTTGCTGAAGTCAGGTATGTTTAAAAAAAAGTTTAATACCAAGAAAACATGAAGATTTTGCTTTTTGGGGGGTTCTAGGCACAACATAGGTTGTAAGTATCTGATAATGTTTAGAGTTAAGGTTTAAATTATTAATGTGTTAACCTAAGACATTAACATGGTGATTCTTTTTTCTCTCTCTCCCTCCTCCTCCTCCTCTTCCTTTTCTTATTTTTCTCTTCTTCCTTCTTTTTATCTCCATCTCCTCCTCCTCTTCCTCTTTCTCTTCCTCTTCTTCTTCCTCTTCCTCCTCCTCTTCTTCTTCCTTTTCCTCTTCTTCCTCTTCCTCTTCTTCGTCTTCCTCTTCTTATTTTCTCTTCTTTCTTGTTCTGGCTCTGGCTCTTTCTCTCATCTTCTCTCTATAACTATTTCTCATAAGTACTTCAAAATAGTATAGAAGTTCTTAAAGACATTCCACCCTCTTTTAAATGGAGTCCCCATCAAACAGTGAAAAAGTACTAAGACAAAAGGCATTTGGAATAGAACATGAGTAAATGCTCTTTAGGAATAAAGACAACTTTTCATAGACTTAGATTAATTCTAGTGCTTTTCTTCTTTTGATCTTCTCCAATTTATTTTTATTTTTTATTAAAGCTTTTTATTTGTATAACATATGTATGGGTAGTTCTCCAGCATTGATCTTTACAAAGCTTTCCATTACAAATTTTATCCCCAGTCCCCTCCCCTCCCCTAGATGGCAGGAAGTCCACGACATGTTAATAATGTGGAAATACTTGACAAGTTATGCAAGAAAAATCCTATCTACAAGAAAAAAAAAAGAAAATCAGAGAAAGGCAACACAATGCAAGCAAACATCAATAGAGATCATGAAAATGTTACGCTGTGGTTCATATTTCATATCCCTCTCTCTGGGTGTATATGGTCTTCTTCAGTGAACAATTGGAACTGGTTTGAGACAATTCTTTGTTGCAGAGAACCATGTCCATCAGAATTGATCATCATGTAATATTGTTGTTGCTGTGTATAATGATCTCCTGGTTCTGCTCGTTTCACTCAGCATCAGGTCATGCAAATCTCTCCAGGCCTCTCTGAAATCGTCCTGCTCCTCGTTTCTTACAGAGTAATAATATTCCATAACATTCATATACCATATTTTATTCAGCCATTCTCCAATAGTTGGACATCCCTTCAGTTTCCAGTTTCTAGCCACTACAAAAAGGGCTGCCACAAACATTCTTGCACATGTGGGTCCCTTTCCCTCTTCTAAGATCTCTTTGGGATATAACCCCAGTAGAAACACTGCTGGGTCAAAGGGTATGCACGGTTTGATAGCTTTTTGAGCATAGCTCCAAATTGCTCTCCAGAATGGTTGGATCCATTCACAGTTCCACCAGCAATGTATTAGTGTCTCACTTTTCCCACATGCCCTCCAACATTCATCGTTATCTTTTCCTGCCATTTTAGCCAATCTGATAGGGGTGTAGTGGTACCTCAGAGTTGTCTTAATTTGCATTTCTCTGATCAATAGTGATTTGGAGCAACTTTTCATAAGATTAGAGATGGTTTTAATTTCGTCATCTGAAAATTGTCTGTTCATATCCCTTGACCGCTTATCTATTGAAGAGTGGCTTGAATTCTTATATATATATGAGACAAATCTCTATATATTTTAGAAATGAGGCCTTTATCAGAACCATTAAATGTAAAGATGATTTCCTAATTTGATGCTTCCCTCCTAATCTTGTCTGCATTAGTTTTATTTGTACAGAAAAATTTTAACTTAATATAATCAAAATTATCCATCTGGTGTTCAATTAGGAGTTCCAGATCTTCTTTGGACATAAATTTATTCCATCACCACAGGTCAGAGTGGTAAACTACATTACATTCCTCTAACTTTCTTACAAAAATCACTCTTTATATCTAGATCATGAACCCATTTAGATCTTTTCTTGGTATGTGTTGTTAGGTATGGGACAAGCCATAATTTTTTCCACACTAGTTTCCAATTTTCCCAGCAGTTTTTGCCGAATAGTGAGTACTTATCCCAAAAGCTGGGGTCTTTGGGTTTATCAAACACTAAATTGTTAAGGTTATTGCCTAGATTGTCCTGATAACCTATCAGTGCCACTGATCGACTGCTCTATTCATTAGCCAGTACCAAACGGTTTTGATGACTGCTGCTTTATAATATAGTTTTAAATCTGGTATAGCAAGTCCACCTTCATCTGCCTTTTTTTTCATTAATCCCCTTGAAATCTTTGACCTTTTTTTCTTCCAAATGAACTTTGCTACTATTTTTTCTGGATCTGTAAAATAATTTATTGGGAGTGTGATTGGTATGGCACTAAATAAGTAGATTAGTTTGGGTAGTATTGTCATTTTTATTATGTTTGCTCTGCCTACCCATGAGTACTTAATGTTTTTCCAATTGATTAGGTCTGATTTTATTTGTGTGGAAAGTGTTTTATAGTTTAGTTCGTATACTTTCTGACTTTTCCTTGGCATATAGATTCCCAAATATTTTATCCTATCATCTGTTATTTGGAATGGAATTTCTTTTTGTATCTCTTGCTGCTGAACTTTGTTGGTAATATATAAAAATGCTGATGATTTATGTGGATTAATTTTGAATCCTGCCACTTTGCTAAAGATGTGAATTATTTCTAGTTGTTTTTTAGTTGAGTCTCTAGGGTTTTCTAAGTATACCATCATGTCATCTGCAAAGAGTGATAATTTGGTTTCTTCATTACCTACTCTGATTCCTTTTATCTCTTTTTCTTCTCTTATTGCTAAAGCTAACATTTCTAATACAATATTAAATAGTAATGGTCACAGTGGGCAGCCTTGTTTCACTCCTGATCTTATTGGGAATGGTTTTAGTTTGTCTCCATTACATATGATGCTTGCTGATGGTTTTAAATAGATGGTACTGATCATTTTAAGGAAAAGCCCATTTTTTCCTATACTCTCTAGTGTTTTTAATAGAAAAGGGTGTGGGATTTTATCAAATGCTTTTTCTGCATCTATTGAGATAATCATATGGTTTTTGTTAGTTTGGTTATTAATATAATTAATTATGCTGGAAGGGTGGAGCCAAGATGGCGAACTGCAGACAGCGTCCTCTGTGAGCTCCTGAGACCTTCCCTCAAACCTAGACAAATTGAGCCTCCGGACTGGTTTTGGAGTGACTACAACGCACTTCTATCAAATATCTATTTTGAAAGAACTTCTGAGGTCAGTTTTAGAAGGGCAGGGGATCAAGCAGCTCCCAGTGCTCAGACTTCAGGGTGCAGCTGGGGTGCAAGTCCAGGGCTGGGACGAACCAGAAGATTTTAGGCTGCCAGGAAGTTCCTGGGAGACCACACTTAGGCCACTTTGCTCTGCTTGCGGGCAGGTGCTTTATCAGGTCTTCCTTTGATAAAGGGTGGATTGAGAGCAGCTGAAAGTGTGGTCCTAGTGCGGATCTAGCCAGATCAGCCCCAGACCTGAAGTCAACTCAGCAAATTGCCCCAAGGCAAATTGAAATCCCTGCTGCAGCTGCTGCTGCTGCTGCTGCCGCTGCTGCTGCTGCAGAATTCCCTGCTGGTGACTGATACCTTTGCTGAAAATCATGAGCAAGAAAAAGAGAGCTCTCACCTTAGACGGCTTTTAGGGAGAGAAACTAGAGAAGTGCCCAGATCCTGAGATTCTGAAAACAACCCCAGATAAAGCCACAGGGGTGGATTTAAGCTGGTCTCCCTTTCAGGAGGCTTACCTGGAAGAGTGCATAAAGAATCTCAAAAGAGAGCTAGAAGAAGATTTGGGAAATAAATTGAGAGCAGTGCAAGAAGGAAACATCGCCCTGCAACAGAGATGTGAAAAACTGGAAAATAAGTCTGGTGAATTGGA
>JAJPUD010002737.1:117887-215384 GCA_023553655.1 Myrmecobius fasciatus
TATTGTCATTTGCCTGGATGAAATTATTGATTGTGTCTCTGATTTGCTCTTTCACCCATTCATTCTTCAGGATTATTTTATTTAATTTCCAATTAACTTTTGGTTTATTTTCTTCTGGCCTTATATTGCATGTGATTTTTATTGCATCATGATCTGAAAAAGATGCATTTACTATTTCTGCCTTTCTGCATTTGCTTTTGAGGTTTTTATGCCCTAACACATGGTCAATTTTTGTATAGGTTCCATGGACTGCTGAGAAAAAAGTAACCTTCCTATTGTCTCCATTCAACTTTCTCCATAGATCTCCCATACCTAACTTTTCTAACAATTGGTTTATCTCCCTAGTTTCTTTCTGGTTTATTTTGTGGTTTGATTTATCTAATTCTGAGAGAGCAAGGTTGAGATCCCCCACTAGTATAGTTTGGCTGTCTATTTCTTCTTGCATCACTCTTAATTTCTCCCCTAGGAACTTGGATGCTATTGCACTAGGTGCGCATATATTTAGTATTGATATTGCTACATTATCTATGGTACCCTTTAATAAAATATAGTTTCCTTCCTTATCTCTTTTGATTAGATCTATCTTGGCTTTTACTTGATCTGAGATAAGGATTGATACCCCTGCTTTTTTTTTTTTTTTTGTTCATCTGAAGCATAATAGGTTCTGCTCCAGCCTTTTACCTTCATCCTATATGTGTCACTATGTTTTAGATGTCTTTCTTGTAGACAACATATTGTGGGATTCTGATTTTTAATGCAGTCTGATATCTGCTTCTGCTTTATGGGAGAGTTCATCCCATTCACATTCACAGTTAGAATAACTAATTCTTTATTTCCTGCCATCTTATTTACCCAAGTTATGTTTTCCCTTTTCCTTTCCCCTTTCTCCCTTCCCCCCTCCTCAGTACTTTGATTTTGATGACCCCCTCCCCCAAATAATACTCCACCCTTTAGATCCCCTCCCCGTTTTTACTCCTTTCCCCTGATTCTTCTATTTTCCCTTCTATTAGTTTATCCCTTTCTTTTCCTCCTTTCCTTCCCGCTTCCCTCTAGCAACAGACAGGTTTGCATGTTAGATCAAGTGTCTGATATACACTTTTAGAGCCCAACCTGATGAGAGTAAGATTTACATAATGTTCATCTCCCTCCCCTCTTTCTCTCAATTATATTAAGTTTTCTTTGCCTCTTCAAGAGATTTTACCTTGTTTTTACCTCCTTTTTTTTTAGATCTTATTTTACCAGTTTTTCCCTCTTTTCCCCAGTATGACAATCTTTCCCCCTCTAGTTCTCTTTTTCATATTATCAAAGTAATATCTAATTAATCATACCCCCAAACTTTAAGTATCCCCATAGTAAACATAAAGTTCTCAAGAGTGCTTTCCTTTTTACCTTTTTATGCATCTCTTGAGTTCTGTGTTTGGATGTCAAATTTTTTGTTCAGATCTGGTCTTTTCATTAGAAATAGGTGAAATTCACCTATATCATTGAATGACCATCTTCTTCCCTGGAGGATAATGCTCATTCTAGCTAGATAGGTTATTCTTGGCTGTAATCCAAGTTCCTTTGCCTTTCAGAATATCTGGTTCCAGGCCCTTCGGTCCTTCAATATGGAGGCTGACAAATCATGTGTGATTCTAATAATTGATCCTCGGTGTTTGAATTGTTTCTTTCTAGCTGCTAGCAGAATCTTTTCCTTGGTTCAATAGTCCTGAAATTTAGCCACAATATTCCTTGGGGTTCTAATTTTGGGGTCTCTTTCAGGAGGTGATCGGTGAATTCTTTCAATGGTGATTTTGCCTTCTGATTCCACAATCTCAGGGCAGTTTTCTTTCAGGATTTCCTGGAAGATAGAGTTTAGATTCTTTTTTTTCATCATGGCTTTCAGGAAGTCCAATAATCCTTAGATTTTCTCTCCTATTTCTATTTTCCCAGTCAGTTGTTTTTCCTAGGAGATATTTCATATTTTCTTCTAATTTTTCATCTTTTTGTTTTTGTTTGACTGATTCTTGAAGTGTTACTGAGTCATTCACTTGCATTTGTTCAATTCTTATTTTTAAAGTGTTCTTTTCTTCAGTTACCTTTTTAAGCTCCTTTTGTAACTGGCCAATTGAATTTTTTTGTTCATTGCACTCTTTTTCCACTTCACTAATTTTATTTTTCAATAAATTGGTGTCTTTTTCATATCTCTTTTGCAGGGCATCATATCCTGCTTGCATTGATTTCAATTTATTTTCCCATTTATCCTCCAGCTCTCTTATGAGGTTCTTTATGTAATCTTCCAAAAAGGCCTTTTGAAAAGGGGACCAGTGATGGTCCTTAATAGCTTCCTTTGGAGTTTTGTCTAAAGGAACCTCAGGATCTGGGGTCATCCCTTCTTTCTCTTGATAAAAGCTGTCTATAGTGAGAGCTTTCTTTTGCTTGTTCATTTTTTTTTTTTTTTTAGACAGCATGTATATCTCTTTAAGGTTTGGAAAACAGGAGATAAAGCTCTTTGCCCTGGGGCAATTTGGCGAATTAATTTAAGGTGCTGGTCCGGTTGGGGCTAGGACTAAGTCTGAATTACTCCTTAAACAAGGCAAGTCTGCCAGAACACCTGCCCCCAATCCGGGCAGAGTGTCCCGAGTGCCTCAGATAAACTCCAGGTGTTTAGAGTTTGGAGTTTGGAGTTTTTGCCACAATGAGCTGTGTCCCGGTCTCACTTCCGGCCCACAGCACTCTTTATCCCTCTGTCAGAGTTAGACAAACCTGATGTGAAGTTCTTCAGAAATATCAGCAAGCAGTATCCAAGTATGTCTGAATTCATTGACTTGAAGATCAGTTCAGAGGCTTATTTTATTGTTGATTTGAGAGAAGATCGGAGGCTATGCAGAGAGTCACATTTTCACTCCACCATCTTGGCTCCGCTCCCCGAATGTTTTTGATCTTCTCCAATTTATAAAATATGTATCTATCTACGCAAATACACATATTGTTTATATATAATTGTTTTCATGTTGTTTCTCTGAGTATAATGTAAGATCCTTGAGAACAAGTGCTCTTTTGACTTCCTTATCCTAAGTGTTTGGGGAAGAGGATAAAAAATTATATTATTTTTAATATAGACACTGGATCAACAATTTTTATAAATGGTACCTCATTTGGTCTTCACAACATCTCTGCGAGGTAGGTGTGTCAATAACATATTTTCTTCTTAATGTATTTAAATATATTAAAATATTCTTAATATATTTTAAAATTTGATTATTAATATTAATATTTATAATCTTATAAATAATCCGTGAAATGGCTAAAAGACAGGAAAAATTAATGATGAATGTTGGAGGGGTTGTGGGAGGGCTGGGACACTGATGCATTGTTGGTGGAGCTGTGAACGGATACAGCCATTCTGGAGAACAATTTGGAGCTATGCTCAAAAAGTTATCAAACTGTGCATACCCTTTGACCCAGCAGCATTTCTATTGGGCTTATATCCCAAAGAAATCATAAAAAAAGGAAAAGGACCCACATGTGCAAGAATGTTTGTGGCAGCCCTTTTTGTAGTGGCTAGAAACTGGAAATCGAATAGATGCCCTTCAATTGGAGAATGGCTGAATAAATTATGGTATATGAACATTATAGAATATTATTGTTCTGTAAGATATGACCAGCAAGATGACTTCAGAGAGGCCTGGAGAGACTTACATGAACTGATGCTGAGTGAAATGAGCAGAACCAGGAGATCATTATACACGGCAACAACAGTACTATATGAAGATTAATTCTGATGGACATGGCTCTCTTCAACAATGAAATGTTTCAAACCACCTCCAATTGTTCACTGAAGATAGCCATATACACCCAGAGAGAGGGATGCGAAATGTGGACCACAACATAACATTCTCATACTCCTTGATTGATGTTTGCTTACATTATGTTTCCTTTATCTGATATATCGTTTGTGTAGATAAGATTTTTCTTGCACAACAATGATAAGTTTGGAAATATGTATGCATATATTCGATTTGCCAATATTTTAACATAACTAACATGTAGTGGATATCCTGCCATCTAGGGGAGGGGTGGGGAGTTGGGGGGAAAAATTTGTAACGGAAAGCTATGTAAGGGTTATTGTTGAAGAATTACCCACACATATGTTATGCAAATAAAATAAAATTTAAATAAATAAATAAATAAATAAATAATCCGTGAAATCATAAATATAATAATGAAAACACTCACTCCACCATGATCCTAGAGATGGATTTTTTTTCCCTCAGCCATTATTACTTAATTCTTTGACAAAGGAAAGCAGTGAAATAAAAATGAAAATCCTCAGCAGTCCTACATGTTCCTTCTGGATTAATAATGGCAGGAGGGTGTAAAATGAGGTAAGGATAGGAAGAATCACATTTTTAGATAGTAAATAATATCATTTTAAATATTGGTGCTATTTATATCATTGCTGTCCAGCAGAGTAATATAAATCTTCACATTTTCTTTCTGAGTAAAATCAGAAAATATAAGGCAGTTGCTAATAAATAGATGCCTCACAATTTTCACTAAGATAAATAAAGGAATTAATGAATTTCACTTTATCAGCTTTTCATAGTCAACAGAAACATCATATCCTTAGTAATTTGATTGTTTTGATTTACAGGCTGCAATAAAACTGCAGTCTCATTTTGACAAGCAATGATACTATTATGAATATAATTGCAGTTCATTTTCCAATATCTGCTGCCAAAAATTAGTACAAGAAAATCCTATGAGGATATTGATTAAAAACTCCAAATTAAATCAAAATAAAATACAATAATATCCAATAATATCAATACAAAGATTGGCATAGAGGTATTAAAACTACTTTGGTGGATATGAGTCAGTATTAAGAATTTTTTCTTACACCTATATTTCACAAATGCTTTTAGGGACTAGATAAATGAAATTTATTGAATATATGATATTTTAAATGAATTCAATTTATTATTGTTCTGTGAGAAACGACCAGCAGGATGATTTCAGAGAGGCTTGGAGAGACTTGCATGAAGTGATGCTGAGTGAAATGAGCAGAACCAGGAGATCATTCTACACGGCAACAACAATACTATATGATGATCAATTCTGATGGATATGGCTCTCTTCAACAATGAAATGTTTCAAACCACTTACAATTGTTCAATGAAGAAAGCCATATACACCCAGAGAGAGGGATGTGAAATGTGGACCACAACATAACATTTACATTCTGTCTATTGTTGTTTGCTTGCATTGTGTTTCCTTTCTCTGATTTTTCTTCCTTGTAGATATGATTTTTCTTGCACAAAAATAAGTGTAGAAATATGTATACATATATTTGATTTGTCAAGTATTTTAACATAATTAACATGTAGTGGATATCCTGCTATCTAGAGGAGGGGTGGGGAGTAGGGGGGGGATTTGTAACAGAAAGCTTTGTAAGGCTTAATGTTGAAGAATTACCCATACATATGTTTTGCAAATAAAAAGTTTTAATAAAAAATGAATTCAACTTTATCTTAATAGTCAGGACATGATTAATCGTCATTGTTTGAAATACTGATCAGCTCTCTGTCTAATCTGAAAATCTTGATAATTATCTAAGCAACTACACATTAGATTCAAAGACAGATATGGAAAGTATTTATGATATAGCAGTAAAACATCACAAATCCAAATTATTCAAACAAGAAATGGGAAAAAATTCATAATAACAGGTATAAAAATAAATGTTATTTAATAAGGAAATTTAATCAATGTAAATTAATTGTTACAACAAGGAGGCAAAAGAAATATTCTTTTTGAACAATGTTAGATGTCAGAAAAAAACTACTTTAGAAAATAAAATAATTTTTCAAACCCCTATAAAGAATTTTGGAAGTCTATTAATACTCTTACCTCATAAAAACTAAGAAGCACTTAGAAAAACAAGTTTTAGAAAATCAAACATTTAAAAAAGAAACTGGAAGGAAAAGAAATAGATGGGAAATGAACAGTTTGGTTAACATTTAAAAAAGCAAATTATATTTATCGACAAGAGTAGAGTCATCACACATGGACTCTAAAACAAGTTATTTATGTAATATAAGAGAAAATAGAAATGATGCTAAAGAAAAACAAAATGAGAATAGTAGATTGATCATATCATCCCAAGTGTAAATAGACTGTTTTGAAGAAATGTTATGCTTTCCATGACTACATCTTTTATTGAAACAAAAACTTTTTTTAACATCAATATTCTTCCAATTATGCTAAATGTATAATAGTCATGTAAAATTTCTGTTAGGAAAGTCTAAAAATGCCTGGTTATCCACAGGATAAAAGGGCAACATATGCTGTAGTAAGAATGTATAAGCCACTACATATTATCAATACTCATTTGCATATAAAAAGTATTATTGTAAAACTAGATTAAAATGAACTAGATTATACAGAAAAAAAGTGAGCTACTCATGAAATGTATAGTCTTATATGGGACATATCCACGTTGTTTTAAAAAGCATAGAAAAAAAACTTCTAGTAGATGACATATGGAAATATATGAAAAGGAGACTCATATAAAGGGAGCATGGACTGGTTTTGATGAACATCATTGGAAAAAATACTCATTTTGCTGAGATCATAGATTCACTGAAGTATGAATTAATTACTTGCCTTAAGTGTTCTGAAGTTCCAAAATGTCAACAACCCTTAGGTTAAAAAGCAAAGATGAAAACATATCCCAAAATTAAATATAATTGCATTTGGCAGTTATCCCTGCAACCTCTTTTGCTCTAATGTACATATACTTAATAGTTGTTTTAAACATAAGAACATAAATTATTTCAACTATATCAATTTTCATGTAACCTTTCATTTCAGTCTGATATATGTCTTATAAAACATATACTAATATTCTTATTCTTCAAAAACAATGTGCAGTTACAAAAAGGAGTATTGTTTATAATCATTACAAGAGAAACAAATAACTTTGAGATACAAAAGCTTTTAGGTCATCTAATATAATCCCCAAATTTTGCAGACATTGAAATGGGCCCAGAAAAATCAACTTCCTCATCATCACACAGATTTTGAGACACAGAAGTAGAATCCTAGTTAGTAACACACACACACACACACACACGCACGCACACACATACACACACTTTTCAACATATAGCATAATTTCCACTTTAATCACTAAATTGGGCAGTGATAATTTTCTTTGGGGAATCACTCCTCACTAACTAATGCATGGAAGCCATTGTAAACTGGAAAATTTTCCTGTTTCCTTCATTCTCTCCTACAACTCTCTTCCTTATCTCCCTAATAAGTCCTCTAAAGAGTTAGATGGAAAAAAATAATTATGTTTAATTCTACTTTCAATTAATCTTCTTAATTTCAGAAAATATTCATTAAGAAGTTCTTTATTTGCTCTAATCATATCTTGAAGTATATGCTTCTTCAGAGGACAAACAAAACCTATTAAGTATCAGTTGTTTATTTTATAGATTTGTCTTAGAGTTGAAAAGAACTTTATAAGCTATTTAATACAATTTCCTAAGTGTGCAATAAAGGAAACTGGGACCGAGAAAAATTAAATGATGTTTTAAAAATCACATATTTAGTAAAAATATAAGAATGAATTCAAATCAAGGTCATCCTGACTCCAAATCCATTGTTCTATCCCCTATACCATAAGCCAAATTTTTAATTTTTTCTTCTACAAAATAAGCTAATAAAATAATTCAATAACTTAATAAAGTTACTATGAAATATAAATGCTTATATATTTTTTAAAAATATATTAAACTGAAATGAAATGTTACATGAAAATTGATAGATTTTAAATAATTTATGTTCTTATTTTTAAACAACTATTAAATATATGTACTTTAGAGCAAAAGAGGTTGCAGGGATAACTCATTTTTACATTACAAATTGATTAATTAAAGTATTTATGTGCTTATTCAATCTTCATTTTGTCTTGCTAGTTATTTTAAACTTATTTTCTTAAGGATTTTTTTTCTGCTTTTTTATGATTTAAAAGTTGGATCTTATGAAGTCAGTTTTCTGATACTATCAAAGAAAACTAAGCATATAAAAAAGTTAGTGCACTTGAGAAACGGACATTAATGGTACATTTGCTAAATTGAAATTCCTGTGAAATAACAATATTCTGAAATTATATTGCCCTTTTCATTTCAAAAGATCCCCCAAGTGATTTAGAAAGTAATTGTAAAGCCTACATAGGAGTCATATTGTCCCTTAAAAATATTTACTCATTCCTTTGGTAAAACAGTAGCATTGTAACTATATACTAGTAACCTCATGTAACACTTAAAGGCAGAAAATGGAAATTATTTTTTATTGAAAATGCCAGAGGAACTTAAATCAGTAGGATGCAACTTTGCAAAATGAGATTATGCCAACAACCAGAGCTAATGCCCCAAACTTCCATCCCTAGCTGGGGAACTAAAGCTGATCAAAATTCTACATACTGAATTATAAAAGCCCACTATCTCTAAGGTATTACATAGCTCACAAAATCTGATGAATCTCCGGAAATGATCTTTTCTAAAACAGAGACTAAAGTTTGTTGCTCCCAAGGTTGCAAGGAAGAGAAAGGGAAGAAAATAAGTATCTATGTAGAACCTATGAAGTTCTAGACACTATAGTGCTTATTACAAATATATTTTATTTGATCTTCACAACAATCCTTAGAGATAAGTTCTATGGTTATAGTTGAAGAAACTGAGATAAATAAACATTAAATGATTTTCAAGATTATACAGTTTATAAATGTCTGAGACTAAGTTTGAAATCCGATCTCAGTGAATTCAGACACAGAGCGTTCTACTCAGTGTGTAATTAGCAGACTGCAAAGAGGAAACCCTTCCAATAACAACAGCTGACTAAATATTAGAGGCTGTCTGAATTGTTTAGGTCTTCTGGAGATTTTACATAGTCAATGGCTACTGTCATTCCTCAATAACTGTAGGCATAGTAACTATCATACTAAACCAATAGCTATAATTAACCAGAACACATTTTTAGATATAAAATTAGCATCATTAGTTGACCCTTTTCCCCCAGCAAATGTTTTGAGTGTGCTACGGTAGTCTTGAAAAAGTACAATAATAATTAATAATAATAATAATAGCACATTATAAAATGGGGCGCAGATTCAGTACTATTAATTAAAGATAAAATTTTTACTATAATTTTTAGAAATTTTTACTACAATTTTTAGAAATAGTGTGACTTGCATTGACATTATGTATTAGGGTACATAAAACTTCCCTTGACATTTGACAAGAGCTCCAGAATTCTGTAGTTCTAGTCATGTTCTTTTAGCTTATTAATTAGTTAAATGAGAGGTTGAGGCCTTATTGCTCTCTGGTCCATAATACCAAATAACACATAAATAAGTGTATGAGGGTTTGTGTATGTGTGTGTACACACACACACACACATACACACACAAACACAAATATATATGTGCGCATCTATGGATATATATGTGTGCATAGCCATCTGTATATTTAGATAGTCATGTATATCTATGTGTATGTATATAGATAGATAAAAATGACTATCTAAAGATAGATAGATAGATATTTGAAATCTTATTTGCTAGAGAGTAATGCCTTTTATATTAAATTCACTATTAAGGAGCAACTTAGACATTGGTAGCCTTGGCTTAAACATGACAAACTTTAGTACACCCCCCCACATACAAATACACAATCCTCTGTTTTTAGTGTTGTTTTTATTTTTATAATTATTTAAATGTGCTTCTATATAACAGGAGACTCAGTTTTGTTGATGTTGAAATGGAAAGATGACACATTTGTTATAGTGGCAGCTGCACAAATAGGGGATATTTTTGATCCACAGTGAACCTGAATGAATGTGATTATCATTAGAAATTTAATGCATTTTCAACTTGTTGAATATTAAGATTTTCTATGTATTTCCTATTTTTCTCAATTTCATGAAAATTAATGACAATGGTGCCTTCAAGAATTTCAGTTTTTGTTTTATTTCCTAATAGAACAAATATTTTCTCTTAAAGCATATCTTTAACATACCCTAGGAAATGAAGCAAGACAATCTTCTCGCTAGGATGAAATGAGCATTTTTTTTGTACTTCCATTTTAAGAACTTTTGGATTGTTTCCCTAAGTGTAGAAAATGAACCTTGTGACCCTATGATGATTATTCTTCATGTTGAAGAAATCTAGTTATTTTCTACCTCATTGCTATAACTAGTTATTTGAGTTTGTCTTGGAATGAAAATAGGACAGATATTCTTCTTTACTCTTATTATGTGGGTGAATATTGGCTTATAAGTCTTCAAGTGGCTACAGTGGTGATCAGTGAAATAATGCTGGCCTAGTACAGGCAGGAAGCTGAAAATTTTGAGGGCCTTTCCTTCTCTCTTTTTGCCTAAAATGTCAATCAATAATACCTCACGTTTTACTTTGGGTTAATGTCTTCTGATCTATTGATTAATTCTTTGATATCTGATTTATAAATTCTTAAGAACCAAAGTATGTTAAAAATGAATTGTTTTCTAAGAAGAAAAACACATGTATAATGCATACATATATGCACACAAACATTCATGCATATACAATATACTATACACACATATACAATTATATAAATTTGTATCTATTTATCTCTCTATCTCTCTATCTATATTCTTCTACCCAGTATAGAGATAATATAATACTAACCTCTATACATAATTAATGAGAAACAAAATGGTGAGACCTATGACTGAAATATGAGTCTTGATAGGTATAGTTTCTTTAATAGAAGGATAGCTAAAGAATAAAATATAGGAATAGAGATAAAATTTTATTGTGAAAAAATCTAAAAAAGAAGAAGTGGTAGACATTATGGAGATGGTAGCAAAAGAATCAATGCAGGAAAAAGTGGAAGCAATTTTGTGATCAGAATATGTCATTTAGAGAGAAAGATGATAATGATGATGATGATGAATTCAAGAAATAAATCACAACTATGGTAGGGAAGAATAATATAATAATGATGAGATACTTCAATTAACCGGACAGTTGACAGAATACTCTTTCTGTCCAAAGTGGAATACTGATAACTTACTCTCAGTAATAATTTCATTCTTCAAAAGTTCAATAAACCAACAAAGGAAAATTCTATAATCCTGTAAGTATTTTTAGAATGGAGGAATTGTTTATTGAGATAGAACTCCTAGCAGACTTGAATGAAAGCAATAATTACTTAGAATTTGTGTTAGAGAAGAAGGGGAAAAATGCAAATTCTGGTAAGCAGTATAGATTTTGAGAGAAGAAATTTCTAAGGATTTGGGGAAAGGATAATTGGGATTCACTGAATTAAAATTCTATAGAAAAAGATAGGTCATAAAAAATGGGAACTTTTAAGAATGAAATTTTGAAGTTATATTGGAGGGAAACAAGAAAACACAAAAAACAAACCAACAAACCAACCAACAAACAAAAACTTTTGATAAAAAAGAGAAGTGAAAGTTGCATGAAAAAATCAATTTGGAGATGGAGAACTAAAAAAAAAATCTTAGATTTTTAGGAATACCCTTCTAATGAATGTGCCAATGAAAATGACCTTTGAACTAGAAATAAAAGGAACCAAAATAGTTAATAAGAAAGAGTTGATACTGAAGATAATAGATTCAAAACCTTGTCATCTTGAAAGGCACTAATGTGGTGCACTAGGAATCTGTACTTAGATATGAATTGTTTGAGATTTTGGTCAATGACTTAAATAAAGATATATTAATTAGATTTGTAGATGACACAAAACTGAAAGGTATAGTTAACCCATTTGATGTTTCAGTTAATATCCAAGAAAAACCTTGACCCATATGGATATTAGACTGAATATCATAAATGAAATTTGATGTAAATTCAATTTAAATCTAAATTGAATTTTAAACTCCATCGTTGAATTCAAATATTGACTTCCCAGACATAAAAGTATGAATACATTCATTGTTAAACGGAAGTTATCAATAACTGAAACATCCTGCTACAGTAGAAAGCAAGAGATACAAATAAAATCTGGGATTAATGACTCTACTATTTATAATCATTTTGAATCTTTATAAGTCATTTAATTTCTTTATAACTAGGTTTCCTTATCTCTAAAAGAAACAGATTAGATTAGTTGACTTCCTCTCACAGCTTTAAATCTATGATTTCAGAATTTTAATGGAACACAAACTCAGTATGACACAGAATTCAGATATAACAAATAAAAAAGATAGTGAGATTTAATACTTCATTAAAGAGTAGTTTGTAAGAACAAAGAGGTGAGAGTGCCATTGAACTATGCACTATTCAAAAGTACACTTCTGATTGTTTATGATGTGTGCTTAACACCACAACCAAAGATTCATTTTTAAGATGGCAAGATCAAGAGAAAGGCAATCATGATAATGAATAGTAATACAATTATTACACTTATACAATACCAAATCCAACTAAAAATACTGGAAGAGATGAAGTCAGACTTTAGAGAAAATGCTTGTTCTTTTTTATTTAATAAAGGAGAATATTAGATGAAAAATAATTGAAAACAATAGTAGAGAATCAGGAGCAATAAAAGGAACACCTGTTCTGGAGTCAGAAGGATTCAGATTTAAATTGGTCCTCAGACAATTACTAACTTTGAAATTCAGTGACTCTGGAAGAGAGAGTGAAGCATGTAACTTTGGCTCTGCTCTGCCTCAATTAAATACAATTCATGTATAAGTCAAGATATCACCTATGATGTCATTGGTCCTCCTTGAAAACAAAGGACCAACAATAGCAACAATAAAGGAGTTATTGATTAAGTACAGTTTTTGAACATGACCAATATGAATGTGTTTTACTTGGTTACATATGTTTACAAGATGACATTTTCTTTTTTTTTTTAATCAGTGGGTGAGAGAAGAATGTAGATGAGGAGGACACATGGCAGAATTTTGTTTATTGAAAAAAATTAAATTATAAAAGAAGATTGTGGCAGGGAGAGAAAATACATGAAAGAAATAAAAAAAAACTTTTATAAGATTGTTTTTCATTTGTATTATAATCATTTCCTCAAAGGAACCATTACAATATACTACTTCAGATAATTTTTTGAGGGGAGAGAATTTTTCAAAACTCCATTTAACACTATATAATCATTATAGCTGGAAAGAAAAGAAATTCTTCATGATCTCCTATAATTTAATTGACAAAGAAATTGATATAAAAAGACTATTTTAATTGAAATAACATAATTAAGTTTTTTTTTATTTTCTATAATTGCTTTTCATTAAAGTTGAAATAAGAAAAAGGAAGATTCCTGTTCTAGAATTTCATCCCTACATGGGAGCATGCAAGTGATGCTAATGATTTGCTTCTCTGTCACCTATATCATTGCCAGTGTCCTCATGTCTCCATATCACACATCAAAAAAGAAAAAAAATATAGAGGGACAAAATGAAGGAAAAAAAACTGATAAGTATTAATATATCTATCCAGTGTGATCCAATATTAGGAATATAGAATCTGACTTGTTTATTTTTCATAAACATGATTATCTTTTCTAATATGAAATCAGAATCAATTAGTTTTAGAAAATTTTAGTATATTTATCTAAAATTTTAATTAAATTAGAAATATCTGAGATTAACCTAATACAGTCTTTGACTGTCTAGTTTAATGTAGAAGCAATAATGACACAAATAATAAAATGCTAAATTGCATGAGACAAATAAGATAATCTGACCAGGTTCTCCCAAGAAGAAAAGGTAGATTGCAGTTACTGGCCACAATACTTTCATGTGTCCTTAACATACTCGTTAGTGTGCTGTATCATTGTTTTTTTTTTTTAATTTTAATATTAAGATTGGAATTTTATGTTGACATTTTAGAACCAAAAAAAAAAAAAACGCACAGGAAAGGTTCTTCTGTGGCCCAACATCATCTGTAAATGATTAATCCATCTGTCACCCAGTGCTCTACTATCTTAAGATTTTAAACCAAAAGAAAAACAAATAACCACAAAAATTTACCTAATTACTTAACACACATGAAATGTTAAGCCAGTAGAGATTAACCACCTGTTCAACACATGCACTGTTTGACTGATTCCCACCATTGCTATTCTAGCAAGTTTATCTCAATTAATAACTATAATTGA
Organism: Myrmecobius fasciatus; assembly: GCA_023553655.1. Classification (NCBI taxonomy): domain Eukaryota; kingdom Metazoa; phylum Chordata; class Mammalia; order Dasyuromorphia; family Myrmecobiidae; genus Myrmecobius; species Myrmecobius fasciatus. Next base: position 132,059 of record JAJPUD010002737.1, read on the forward strand.
GACTGAATGCAGTTAATTACACAATTAAATTAATACAAATGGATTTCCGATTATGTGAACCACTACTGGAAAAACTAGGACATCCTTGTTCAAGGTTTTGTTTATTGCTTCTGACCAACCTTCATCAGCCTGAAATGGGATGTGTAAATTACATAATTTACATATTTGCATCAGTGAATACACACACACAATGAATACACACACACAAACACACACACACACTTTATTTTTTTTAATTTCTCTTTCTTATCAAGGAAAACAGTTTGCCTTACTGCTCCCTTGTATTTACTTTGGATTCAGTCATAAGGAGTAATTTTCTTGGCATTGATATATACATGGCCTACTACCTTTGTGGACAGTCATCCAGAAAAAATATTTCAACTGTGAGGATAAAGTGCATATATTTGATCCAATAAAAGAAAACTTCATCCTATCATAAAATACAACATATCTTGTCTACATCTTTGGGGGTTTATCTTAGTTCTTTTCAGATTTACTCATTGTAAGAAACTCTTTCATTTCTAATTTATTATTTGCCTAAAACCTTCACATATTTCCTGATAGAATTTATTTGAATTGAAAGTAAGAGAAGAAAGAAGGTTAGTTTAAGAAATTTGTTGTTGAAACAGCTTTTTATTCCATTAATCTAATATGTTTGAGTCCTTCTGGTAGGTTAGAACTTAATGTCTGTTGATGTTAATTGAATTGTCTGACCTGCATATCCCTAGGAAGTGGGGGGTGGGAATGTGTTATGGGAGGAAGGATACATCCTTTATTGTGAATTAGAAATCCCCTTGTTAGGGAATCAGACACTGTTATCCCCATGTTACAGAATTCTTCTTTTTTTTTTCTTTAACCATAATAAAACAGTTTAAATTTTGTGATTATATCTGATTTCATTGAAAAGGGCAACTCTAGATAAGGAAAAATTCTTCCACCAAAGTAATTAAATTAAATTAAAACTGTTTTTCAAGTTATAATCTCAGAAAGTTTCTGAGGCACTAGTAGATTACATGATTTATTTAGAATAACATGATTTGTATCAGAGGTACAATCTGATCTCAAGGCATCCTAAATCCAAAACCAGTAATCTATCTACTGTGACTGGCTGAAAGGAAACAATTTGCAAAAGGTAAACTCCCTGGGCACTCCTATTTCTAATACTATGATTCAGCGAATTAACATTATTACACATATATTGCCAACTACAAATTAATCAGTTTGCTATATTAGAAAGAACCATGGATTTGAGATTTAAAAAGCTTAATTTATCTTTTTGCTCCACCCCGTAACAGCTAATTGACTGTGGGCAGATAAGTTAAATTCTCTGAATCTCAGTTTCCTCACCAGTAAAATGGAGACAATAATGATTCACTTGTCTATGTCATAGCATTATGATGTTTAGTTTCATATGATTGAAAGAACACTGAAATCAAAATTAAGAGAATGTTTGAATCACTGGACAAATTACTACTTGTTATTAATACTTTGCTTGTTGTTGTAGAAAATGATTAACTTTGAAGAGAAGATCCCTAAGGACCCTTGCAGGTTTATATCTCATGGTATCAGAAAGTTTTGTAAAACTGAAAGCATTAAAAGAAAATTAATAATATTTTTGATCCATAATTTTTAATTCCCTGAAAGCTCATCTCAGGAGGCTCATTTTTAAAATGAGACTGACTTTCTCCATATAAAGCCATTTTTTGCCTCATCTTTTAAAATTTTCCTGTATATAGACTCTCCTCATAGTGAAAGTTGCCATAAATCTTTACCATTGAAGCGTAAGGTTAAGTTCCCATAATAGTATTTGAGTAACTTCATGTGTAAAGGAAAAAGCTTTCAACACCAAATATAAAAATGAATATTTTCAGATGATATAAATTGTTTATTATATACTTAAAGAGTCCAAAGGGACTCAAGGTCAATTATGTTTTCTGTAAAGCTGTTTTATTTTGTTACAAATCTTTTCCTCATTATTTCTGAGGAAATTTTTTCTACTTTGTTTCAGTACATTGCATCATACAAGTAAGTTTTCCTCTTTGGCATTATCTAAATGATAAGTTTTGAAATAAAATGAAATTATATAAATCTAGAGAGTTAAATTACATACTCTTCTTTGAGAAGATTTCTTAGTCCTCAAAATAAATAATTCTCTTTTTTCTTTATATTTATTTCTTTTGCATTTTAGTCTTATATCCCATCTTGTCTGGTCTCACTATTCCATCACCAACTCTTGAATTAGGATTCCAAGGATAATTCTCTTTAGTTGTTGTTTTCATTTTTTCTCTTGCATTCTTTTAATCAGTAAAAACTTTATCTGTGATATATTAGGTGGTGTGTGTGTGTATGTGTGTGTGTGTGTGTGCATGTGTGTGTGTGATAAGATACATAACTAGGACAGAGTCTCTGTCCTTACATTTCCTAAGTCTTAGCTTTTATATGCTAAGTATCTTCAGTTGCTTTAATCAACTTCCTATACCATGGTTTCAGATTTCCTCCCTTTTTGAAGCACTCTCTTCTACATTCTCTCCAGCTTGTCATTCCCCCATTCATCTTGTCATTCCCTAAAATGTAGTATCTAGAACTGATGAAATACTCTGAATATGTTCTTAACAAAGAAAAGTACAACTTCCTTTATTATGAATATTTTACTTTTGTGAATGTGGCTTAAGATTGAATTAGCTTTTTTAGCTACTCCACCACATTGTGGTTTCATACTGAACTTGAAGACTATTAGCATACCCAACTGTCTTCTTCATCCTGTACCTAGATAACAAATATCTTGTCATCCTTTGTTTTGATCAAATAGTCCATATGTTATCTATGAAGTACCTACTGAGTAATGAACTATGTGAAGAATAGATAAAACTTAGGTAAAAAGAATGGTTTATTATAGAGTTTATAGCCTAGTAGAGATACTGTCAAATGTCTTGGAGAATTTGTATTGTTATATTATGACTAAATTTGATCTGTTCATGTGTTCATCCTCATTTCATTCAATCATACCGTATAAGTCACCTGTCTGTGAAGTCTGTCACTGTTCCCTATGCTAAATTCCTTTTAAGGAATTTAGCATATTACTATTACTAAGAGAAGAAAAAGAGATTAAAGGAATTAGAGCAGGCAAAGGGGAAACCAAATTATCACTCTTTGCAGATATGATGGTACTCTTAGTAATAATAAGAATTATAATTATAATTCTTATAATGATTATTGTAAATATATACAAAATATATACATGTGTTGCTATTATTATTATTATTACTCTGATATACAGATCCTTGTTGTGATTATTTATTCTTCCCCATCTCAGCTCATATTTCCTTTTTTCTCTAAGAATTTAATATTTGGCTCACAGTCTCCCCTCCAACCTCCATCTCTTCTATTATATTACCTATCTTTAGTATATTTGTTATGTTCCTAAACCACTTGGACTCCAAATTCATAATTATTTTCAACTCTCAGGACCTACTTCTTTATTCTATTTCAACCACACAATGATTACAGTCTTATTCTCACTATTGTATTCTACTTCTATGATGAAATATTCTAATGTGTCTGTGACCATAACTACCTATAGTCTCATTTCTTCCTATACCTTGTTCTTTTGAAACCTATTTTTGTACCCATTGTGACTTTTAGTTCTATCCCTCAGTAATCTCCCAGGTTATTGTCTTATCATTCTTCACATTTTGTCAAACACCAACCTTGAATTACTTCTACTATCTGCCTCCTCTCCTCTTCCTCCATATTGTTGCTGAACAGTACTAGAAGAATTATCATACATTTTACTGAATGGATCTACTTTCAATTTATATTTTATTATCTCAAGTGGGTCCTCAAAGAAAAGCAAATATTTAGCCTTCCCAATTAGACTCTGATCCCCTTCCCAAAGTAGCTTTTTAAAAACTGCTTGTCTACTGGAGTTTTCCACACTATCCTTTCTACTAATATTTCCCTTTACTGAGTGAATACCATTTAGTGTGATCTACCTCTTCCATCTTTTATGCATCACAGCTCTGTGCCACCATCCCTCATTCTTTCCTGCTTTATTCCAATATGTGCTTAATTTTTTTTTCTCCTCCAAGGAAAGCCCTGTACTTATATATTTCGCCTGTCTCTCCTTTTTCCTCTCTTTAATCTCTATTGCTGAATTTCCATTAAAAATTTCTTGTCCTTCATATTCTTATAATATTCTCAATTTTTTCTATGATTCTTTCAAGATGTTGCTCTACCTTGACTTCCGGGGGGCAGAGCCAAGATGGCAGAGTGAAAAACGTGACTCTCTGCGCTTCCTCTGATCTTCTCTCAAACCAACAATAAAATAAGCCTCTGAACTGATCTTCAAGTCAACGAATCCAGAAATATTTGGACACTGCTTTCTGAAGAACTTCATATCAGATTTGTCTAACTTGGACAGAGGGATAAACTGTGGACTCAGGTGTAGGCCAGAAGTGAGGGTGGGACTCAGCTCAGCTCATCTTGGCAGAAACTCCACACTCAAAACTCCAAACTCCAAACACCTGGAGTTTATCTGAGGCACTCGGGACACTCTCCCCGGATTGCGGGCAGGTGTTCTGGCAACTTGCCTTGTTTAAGGAGTAATCCTGATTTAGTCCTAGCCCCCACCAGCCCAGCACCTTAAATTAATTCGCCAAATTGCCCCAGGGAAAAGATTTTTTGCGAGCCTTAATGAGACATCCACATTGTCTAAAAAAAATGAAGAAGCAAAAGAGAGCTCTCACCATAGACAGCTTTTATCAAGAGAAAGAACGGATGACCCCAGATCCTGAGGTTCCTTTAGACAAAACTCCAAAGGAAGTTATTAAGGACCATCACTGGTCCCCTTTTCAAAAGGCCTTTTTGGAAGATTACATAAAGAACCTCATAAGAGTGCTGGAGGATAAATGGGAAAATAAATTGAAATCAATGCAAGCAGGATATGATGCCCTGCAAAAGAGATATGAAAAAGACACCAATATATTGAAAGATAAAATTAATGGAAAAAGAGTGCAATGAACAAAAAAAATTCAATTGGCTAGTTACAAAAGGAACTTAAAAAGGTAACTGAAGAAAACAACACTTTAAAAATAAGAATTGAACAAATGCAAGTGAATGACCCAATAAGACTTCAAGAATAAGTCAAACAAAAACAAAAAGATGAAAAATTAGAAGAAAATATGAAATATCTCCTAAGAAAAACAACTGACTTGGAAAATAGATCTAGCAGAGAAAATCTAAGGATTATTGGACTTCCTGAAAGCCATGATGAAAAAAAGAATCTAAACTCTATCTTCCAGGAAATCCTGAAAGAAAACTGCCCTGAGATTGTAGAATCAGAAGGCAAAATCACCATTGAAAGAATTCACTGATCACCTCCTGAAAGAGACCCCAATATTAAAACCCCAAGGAATATCATGGCTAAATTTCAGGACTATGGAGCCAAGGAAAAGATTCTGCTAGCAGCTAGAAAGAAACAATTCAAATACCAAGGATCAATAATTAGAATCACACATGATCTGTCAGCCTCCATATTGAAGGATCGAAGGGCCTGGAACCAGATACTCTGAAAGGCAAAGGAACTTGGATTACAGCCAAGAATAACCTATCCAGCTAGAATGAGCATTATCCTCCAGGGAAGAAGATGGTCATTCAATGATATAGGTGAATATCACCTATTTCTAATGAAAAGACCAGATCTGAACAAAAAATTTGACATCCAAACACAGAACTCAAGAGATGCATAAAAAGGTAAAAATGAAAGGATTCTTGAGAACTTTATTTCTACTATGGGGATACTTAAAGTTTGGGGGTATAATTAACTAGATATTACTTTGATAATATGAAAAAGAAAACTAGAGGGGGAAAGGTTGTCATACTGGGGAAAAGAGGGAAAAAGTGGTAAAATAAGATCTAAAAATAAAGGAGGTAAAAACAAGGTAAAATCTCTTGAAGAAGGAAAGAAAACCCAATATAATTGAGAGAAAGAGGGGAGGGAGATGAGCATTGTATAAATTTTACTCTCATCAGGTTGGGTTCTAAAAGTCTATGTCAGACACTTGATTTAACATACAAACTTGTCTGTTGCTAGAGGGAAGTGGGAGGGAAAGGAGGAAAAAGAAAGGGATAAACTAATAGAAGGCAAAATAGAAGAATGTAGCAATATCAATACTCAATATATATATATATATAAGTTATCAGGACAATCTAGGCAATAACCATAACAATCTAGTGCTTGATAAACCCAAAGACCCCAGCTTTTGGGATAAGTTCTCACTATTTGGCAAAAACTGCTGGGAAAATTGGAAACTAGTGTGGAAGAAATTAGGGCTTGACCCATACCTAACACCACATACCAAGATAAGATCTAAATGGTTTCAAGATCTAGATATAAAGAGTGATTTTGTAAGCAAGTTAGAGGAACGTAATATAGTTTACCTCTCAGACCTGTGGAGATGGAATAAATTTATGTCCAAAGAAGATCTGGAACTCCTAATTGAACACCAGATGGATAATTTTGATTATAGTAAGTTAAAAAGTTTCTGTACAAATAAAACTAATGCAGACAAGAATAGGAGGGAAGCATCAAATTGGGAAATCATCTTTACATGTAATGGTTCTGATAAAGGCCTCATTTCTAAAATATTTAGAGAATTGTCTCATATATATAAGAATTCAAGCCACTCTTCAATAGATAAGTGGTCAAGGGATATGAACAGACAATTTTCAGATGATGAAATTAAAACCATCTTTAGTTATATGAAAAGTTGCTCCAAATCACTATTGATCAGAGAAATGCAAATTAAGACAACTCTGAGGTACCACTACACACCTGTCAGATTGGCTAAAATGACAGGAAAAGATAACGATGAATGTTGGAGGGGATGTGGGAAAACTTGGACTCTGATACATTGTTGGTGCAACTGTGAACGGATCCAACCATTCTGGAGAGCAATTTGGAGCTATGCTCAAAAAGTTTTCAAACTGTGCATACCCTTTGACCCAGCATTGTTTCTACTGGGTCTATATCCCAAAGAGATCTTAGAGGAGGGAAAGGAACCCACATGTGCAAGAATGTTTGTGGTAACTCTTTTTGTAGGGGCTAGAAACTGGAAACTGAATGGATGCCCATCAATTGGAGAGTGACTGAATAAATTATGGTATATGAATGTTATGGAATATTATTGCTCTGTAAGAAACGACCGGCAGGACGATTTCAGAGAGGCCTGGAGAGACTTACATGAATTGATGCTGAGTGAAACGAGCAGAACTAGGAGATCATTATACACAGCAACAACAATATTACCTGATGATCAATTCTGATGGACATGGCTCTCTGCAACAAAGAATTGTCTAAAACCAGTTCCAATTGTTCACTGAAGAAAACCATATACACCTAGAGAGAGGGATATGAAATATGGACCACAACATAACATTTTCATGATCTCTATTGATGTTTGCTTGCATTGTGTTGCCTTTCTCTGATTTTCTTTTTTTTTTCTTGTAGATAGGATTTTTCTTGCACAACTTGTCAACTATTATTACATTATTAACATGTAGTGGACTTCCTGCCATCTTGGGGAGGGGAGGGGACTGGGGGTAAAAGTTGTAATGGAGAGCTTTGTAAAGATCAATGCTGGGGAACTGCCCATACATATGTTACACAAATAAAAAGCTTTCATTAAAAAAAAAAAAAGATGTTGCTCTATCTTTGAATTCCTTTTCTCTACTAAATTACTAAATTTCTAAGAAAAGTTGTTTAATTTCATTTCCTTCACTTTTCTTTTCATTCTTTTCTCAGTTTCTTGAAATCTAACGTCTTACCTCATCAATCAACTAAAACCTCTCTCTCTAGACATCTGTGATCTTTCAATTAACAATTAGTGAAGACAATTTTCCTGATGTTAAGGGTTTTCTTATTTGAAGTCACTCTATAGTATTTGGCATTGTAAAGGCATTTTTTCTTTTGAGCTTTGAAGACATTGTACTCTCTTGGTCTTGTCATTCTTTCCCAGCCTCCTTTACTGAATCATCATCTACATATGAAATCTTAACTGTGTGTTTAAAGTAAGTCTCTCTACTGCACCCTTTCCTTTTTTCTCTCTATACTGTCTTAGAAATTTGGTCAGCTCCCTTATGTATTATTTCCATGCAGAAAGCCTTTCATAATTACCCCTGAGGATGGAAGGTGTACAGAAAAGGAGAGATCCTCTCAAATTCTTCATTTAAGTGGGGTAGCTAGGATAGCCACCCTGTCATTTTCCATTTGGTTACAGGATTTTATCATGTTTCTGCACTGAGTATTCTCCCTTTATAAGGTCGAATACTTTAATCACCCCAATTCTTCTTCACTCTACACACATAACATTTAAAAGTCTTGTCAATTTTATATCTACATCTCTCAGATGCATCCTAATTACTTCCATAGACACCACTTTAGTTAAGACACTTCTGAATATGTGTTGACTCTTGTCACTTTCTTTTAATTGGTCATTCTTAATTAAATCCCACCACTCTCCATTATATCATTTATATACTTGCCAAGCAGATTATTTCTAAAACAGAAGTCTTATGATGTTACTTCCTTATTTTATTAACTTCAGTGACTCTCTTTTATTTCTAATCTCATATAATAACTATCAGATTTGCCATTTAAAGCTCTTTAACCTGGCTCAAATTTTCCATATTGTACATCATTATATATTTCTTATTATACATTATTCCCCTTCTCTGAACTCTAAAGACCACAGAAGTTAGACTTCTTGCCACTTACATGTGACATTTATTTCCCATCTTTGTTCTATAAAAAGGCTCTACCTTGCCTAGAATATACTCCTTCCTTCCCTCCATCTTTCAGAATTCCTAGTTTCCTTTTAACATTTATGGTGATATTTCCTTATACTACTTATATTATGTTCCTCACCAAAATGTATTTGATTTGTTTTACATATGTATATTTAAGTATGTTGCTGTTATTATTTAATCATTCCATCATGTCTGTCTCCTTGTGACTCCATAGACCATCCTGTCCATGTAATTTTCTGGGCAGATACTGGAGTACTTTATTATTTCCTTCTCCAGTGGATTAAGAAAAACAGAAATTAAAAGTAACTTACTCAGGGACACATAGATACTAAGTATCTGAGATCGGATTTTGACAGATCTTTTTAACTTCATGTTCAGCAGTCTACCCATTGAAGCAATTAGGGGCTTCCTTAAATATGTAGACAGTACCAAGTAGAGTCTCTGGAATATAATATGAGCTTAATAATCACTTTTTAATGATTAGTTGATTTCTAGAAGATGCTAGGATTTAGAGCTGTAAGGCATCTTATAGGTGATTAATCCCAGCCCCTCAGTTTATAAATAAAAAATACCTGATTCAATTCCAGAAAAATTGACACGATTTGCTTAAGGTCTACCTCTGATTATAAATCTAATGTTCCTTTCCACTTTGATCTGATCTAATAGGATAGTGATATTTTGCAAATAAAAAATAATAATCTTGTTTTGATGAATCCATGGATTCAAGTCCTTACAAGTGCAAATGATTCCTTTTAATTGTCATTGTGTAGAAATATTCAGTTGCAAATGTGAAGAATCCAATCATAAAAAAAGAGTAGAGACATATCTGTTACGCACATTATCCTCAGTTTTAAGTACCTTTTCACTTCAAGTGCTTAGTTTGACTAAATATGATGATGTCAAAGAAATTAATGAAGTGAGAGAGTCTATCCTATGCCAGCAAGTTCATCTCTTTCAGTTCCTTGCCTCCAGGATTGGCACATGCTTGAAAGAAATTATTACATGCATAGTGAAATTCTAATGTGTACCACAATAAATATATTAAACTTTGACCCAGACTTCTTTATCTATGAAAACACAGGTATGCACATGTGTGTGCATACACACACATACGCACACACTGACACAACCCATGTTGTTGATTTTGTGGGTTCCTTTGCAATGCCCCAAATTGGAGCCTATCAATTCAAAGGTTCTAATCTACCTTCAGGACCCAACCCTTATTACATAGTTCCAAAGGAAATTGCATGTAACTGCTTGTTATTCAGTCAGTCTCGTCATACTTGACTCTCCATGACCCCATTTAGGGTGTTTTTGGCAAAGAAACAAAAATGGTTTGACATTTCCTTCTGCAATTACAGATGAGGAACTAAAGAAAACAGTGTTAAGTGACTTTTGTTGGGTCACACAGCTACTTCTGAGGCCAGGTATGAACTCAGGAAGGAGTCTTCTTGATTTCAACCCTGGACTTTATCCACTGTGCCACTTGTTTTCCCTTCTATTACCTAAAAATATCAAGATAAAAATATTTAAGAACTTTGGATCCTTATTAATATAAGTTCCATTTTGATGTCTCAGGTGCTGAAAAACGAATTTATTTTTGATGAGCCAAAAAAGTCACTCTAGCTTTTTCAGTACAGTTAAATAAAAGCTTACTTATATATCCTCATGTCATAAGACTGCTGTTTTCTTGAATTCTACATATTATGGTGCTTGTGCTTAAAGCAGGTGGGAAAAAAAGAGAACTTAAGATTTCATATTAGTATATATATTGTTATTTATGGAAGTGATAGCAAATGCATTAGAAAAATAAAAACTTAATTTCTCAATAGATAAACTAATTTCATTAACACAAAATGGAAAAAAAAAAGAAAAACAAATTTCACAAAACTCTATTATCAGTAGTGTTCGATGACAACATGCCACAAAGTAAAATACAAGCTATATGAATAAAATGATGTGGCTTCAGGCAGGCATTTTTTAAGCTGTTCCTGAAACATCTTTAAATTCAGTCTTTTAATGGGTATCACATACTGTGTAGTACTCTTGTGAATATTTATATGCCTTTAAGTATGGGAGAGCCTTCCAAAAGTGAGCCATAACTTAGAAGATTTTACAACCATAGCCACTGGAACGATTGTTTGTTTGTGAAGCAGAAATCCCACAGACATTGGAAGCCATAATGTAATCTGGAGCGGTTCAGGTTTTCAAACTTCCCTCATGATTGGAAGCTGATGTGACCAAACATTATACAGAGTAATAGCATTTTTTTTTCATTTGTGTCCTTGGGGATATGATTTCTGTATAGCACTTGCCCTTGGCAAAGAGGACAGAACATTCTAGACATTATTTACACAGCTAGTAAACAAACTTTTGCCTGGGATAAGATGAAATGCAGTGGCAAAAAGAAGGACTTTACATCTTTATTAAGTATCCCAGATATGAGATGAGTAAAAAAAGATATATCAAATAGTTGTAGAATGTAGGAAGGGGGGGGAAGGTTATTTTTTTCTAAAAAAAAGATTTTACATTGCATTCATTAATTTAAGTAGTGCTTCCTAAACTTCATATCACAGTACTGATGGTTGCCTGAACGAACACTAATTGTGTGCAAGTACTGAACCAATGCCAGTTCTGGTTGCAGACACATTAGCATATTCATAAGTCACAGCCTTGTGCAGGTGCCAGAATGCTGGAAAATGCTTTGTGACTCTTTGTTGCTGCAATAGAGACAAATACTAAATTACCTAAAAAAAGCTATTATCTGCTATAAAACATACCATTTCATGCAATAAAGTAACTGCAAAGGCTTTTTAACAATTATTCTCTATAGAAATGAAGCAATAATTTCCCCCTTAGCAATGGGCATGCTCAGGATACAGATCAGGACGGATGAAGACAATGTCTTCTTGCCTTAAAAACATTAGATAGAAACTTGTAAAGTGATCAACTGCCTAACACTTGGTAGTCAGACATGAAGCCATCTTCTTGGGCAAATTCTGTCACAAAATCAAGACCTTACTGACCTTACAATTCCCCTGAACTACTAAATGACTAAAAGTCTTGCTCTCAAATAAATGGAATAACTATTACTACCAATGATAGGATCTTCTTATTCTTCCCCCACCCCCACATTCCCATGCAGAATTTTGCAATGAAAGAGAATGTTTAGAAATTGATTTGGTTCTTTTTATTATTATTATTATTATTATTTTATTTTTTAGAACAGGTGTGACAACTTTAAAAGAAAAAAAGAGGTGAGCCCTAGCATCCAATTTTTGAGAGGGGTGGAATCATTGTAAATGCCAAAAGAAAAATAATATAAAGCCTTTCTTCCAATCAATGCTATAAATCAGTATCATAAATAAACTATTTTACAAATTTTACAAAATAAATCATGAAAGAGGGAATTTTTAAAAACCTGAATAATTGCAGGTTTCTAGCATTAAAATATAGCAAATTTAGAAGTGTATTTCAGCCAAAGACAAGGATAAGAAAGTCATCTTTCATATTATTAAAGCAGCTTTTGTATCTTGAACATTGGTATAAATTTCTAAATGTAGAAATTACTTAGAATAAAAATAACATCAGTGATCCAGACAAAAAAGAGAGATGGACAACTGATATGTTATTTATAATCTTACTTTATAAAATCAAATATCTGATTGTTAATTATGTGACTGTAACATGTGTTATATATTATACATAACATATATGTACACATGTATGTATATTAGCATGGGATATATAAATATATAAAAATTCAAAATATCTAAAGATCTGTATCATGATTCTAAAAACAAGCAAAAAAACCCACATGAATCCACTATTTGCTTATCAATAGCATATCTAATTTTTTAAAAAGATAATTGTAAATGTATGCAAATCAATAGAAATTAAAATAATTATTCCTACTCAAATATATATAATGGAGTCTTCTTATTTTAGGTAAGTTAATAAATATTTTTTATCCATTTTCCTATAAAATATCTCTCACTTTAAGTCAGTACTGAAGAACAAGATTTCACACAAATATAACTATGTTATACATACCTTTTCATCTTTGTTAATGGGGAATTATCTGACTACCAAAAAAAAGCGAGAGCAGGCAAGAAACCATCTTAAAATGAACACCAGTAACAGTTGTGTGTTACCTGCTGACAACAAGCCAAATAGGTGAGAAAGGGAGGAATATTTATAAACTAAAGATACTTGTTTTGCAGATCTAAAATCTTATTATTGTTGAAATCACTGAGACATTAAATGTCAAAGGACTTATTTTAGTGACATTACCTGGCACATTTTCAAATATGCTGAGTGGTTTCCCCATTATTATAATTACGTTATGTTGGCCACCATTTCCCAAATTCTCAGAGGAATAACAATAGAAGCAAATAATTAATCCATTATTAAGACTCCACAAAATACTTGTACTAATTTCTCTTTCCAAATGATCTCAGGTTTAATCATAGCCCAATATCATCTTATGTACTTGTGAATCTAAGATATATTGGCCAACTGGGAACAGGAAACATTGTTGCAGCATTGTAACTGACTCATCTCAATTTTTCATTTGTGTAATTGCCCATTAAGATTGCCTTTGGGATGATCTAGCCTTCCTTCTGCAACTTCCTTTCTCCAGAAATACACCTTCCCCCCAACACAAATGTATTCCCTAAAATAGGTGTGATGTAGAGAGTTTGACATTATCTTATTACTTTGAATTTTGAAAACAGTTGAGGTACGTAATACAGAACTAGAAAATTCACTCTGGTGTGCAAATTATCCATAATAGATATAGGCATTGCCTGAATTTGTTTCTCCCCACTCCTGCCTATGTTTTACTCTGTTACCAGCAAAAATAACCTTTACTCTTTCTTTTGTGGATGTGATTTCAAGATATTAAAGATGTTAATGACTGAAAAAGTCATAGAAATTTACAGGTCATTTTAAGATTATTATCTTATATAATTATAATAAAAAGCCTCTGATGAATAATATGTGATATGTGAGATAAAATCTATTTAATAATAATAATTAAATTTTTATTTAATTATTTAATAATGATTCAGATAGTTGTGATTATATTAATTTTCTATTTAAAAAAAATTTTCTCAGTGGTCAATATAACCCATAATATCAAGTTAACTGTAAGGAATATTAAAAAGAAAATCATTTGCACTTTAGAACAGTTTGGAACTAAAATGCCAGAATTCATTTTCAGGGGGAAAAACTAAATAAAAGTGTATGATGGACCTTATTAAGACAATGAAGTCTTATCCTGATCTTTCAAGGTGATATAGACTTACATAAGCATATTTAAGCCTCTTCTTTTTTATACAACCCCTTTTCTTACTTTAGAAAATGTATCCTTAAATTGGAATTGGATATTATATATTATCTATCTGATTTGGGAGAATGCAATAAATTTTCCTAATGAAAAGGAACGAAAGGATGGGGGGGGGGAGAAGGGACATGAGGTGGTAAATCAGATCACCAGTGTCAGAGTATTCCCTAACACTTATTGATAATAGACCTAGAGCTGGGAAGGACAAAATGTGATCTACCACATGGTTTTGTACAACCTATTGTAGTCTGCCTAGTGCTGTTATAAATGAAACTCATCCTAGATAGAAACAATGATACAAGGAACACAGGTTAAATTCTATATATGCAAAACTTAACCACGTTTTTCTTTTCTTTTCTTTTCTTTTTTTTCTTTTTTTTTTTTTTTTTTTTTTTTTTTTTTTTTTTTTTTTTTTTTTTGCTAAGGTAATTGGAGTTAAGTGGTAGGAACTCAGGTCCTCCTGACTTTAGGCCTGGTGCACCACCTAGATGCCCTATTTAACTATATTTTGTACCTTCCCTTGGTTTCCTTGGAACATGTCAGATGCTGCAGTCAAGATCCAATACTAATGAGTGAGTATGACTTTAGATAATCACATAAAGAGCTTCTCAAACCCTAAGCTACCCTTTTGTTCTCACACTATAGAATTGTGCTTTTTATCAACTATCAACTATGCAAATCCCAGTCTACTGATAACCAGAATGAATTGATATCCCTCCTATTAGAATAAGGTAACATTAATACAAAGAGTAAATAAAGAGGCAAAGAGTATTAGGTCTAGAAATATTATCATCTAACCTTAAGTTAGATTTTCATTGATAAGCAGTTCACTTCTTTTTGAGGCAGACTACTCTGTTGCAAATGCCTCATTATTAAAGTCTTTCATTAAACCAAAATCTGCCTCTCTACAATTGTTACCTATTGTTCCTAGGTCATGTCAAAAAAGTCTAACCTCATTTTTGTAAGACAGCTTTGAAGTGCTTAAACATAATGATGTTATCACTAATGCTTATTACCCCTACCATAAATATGCCCTGGAGTTCATTCCAAATCTCTTCACTATGTTGATTACCTTTCTCTGAATCCACACTAGTATTTTCTTAAAATTAGACCTCTAAAACTATATACTTTAGTCCATATGGCTTGAACTATGAAAGAATGCAAAGGAAAAAGGAGCCTAATTTCTTATTAATTCATAGAGGAATATACAAACAAACTGATATATTGACAGGGATTCATCAATATATCATTTTGTTTGTTGTCACTTAATGTTTCAAACATACCTTACCTGACATTTTTTCTGTCTTGACAAGCATATTGGAACTTTGTCAAATGAGTAGTTAAAATGTATAAAATGTCTACTAATATAATATTTTTCAAACTGTCACTTTGGTAAAGAAAGTCACCTTGAGGGACCATTTAATATACATGCCATACATAGTTGTATAGTAATTTTCTGCACAACATTCCTGAAAAAAGGTCATCCAAAACCTTATTAAGACCTGCACTGTGAGAGCCCTCTAACCACAAAAAAGCCCATTCCCCTTTTGTAATAGTTAACGTATTTTCTTTATAAGGAGGCTTTATTTATGCCTTCCAAGCAGTACTTCTTCTTACTTCATAATTAAGTCATATTCCTGTTTTACATGGTAACATTTCAAATGCTTGTACCTGCCTATTAAATGTTCCCTTATTATTTTATTGAGCCTAAAAATCCAAAGATATTTGAATTGATCTACTTAATATACTGGTCTACATCATCCAATTCTCTCTCCTCTTTTTAATTTTTTTTCAGTTTATTAAAGTTTTTATATTTATTGAACATATAAGCAATTTTTCTACATTGAGCTTTGCAAAACGTTCTGTTCATCTCTCTCTTCTTGATATGTTCCATTTTTTCAATCTTCTTTTAAAATTGTAGTCCCCAGAACTTTATAAAATATTCCACATGTTGCCTGATAAAGATAAATACCAGTGAGGAAATTTCACTCCCCTTGTCCAGAGTTCTATGTCTCTCGAGTTTAAATTGCAATTTTTTTTTGGTCAATCACATTTTTATGACCTGATGCTAATTCATACTCATCAGTACTTTCCTTTCTGGATGATCATTTCTGTAATGTATTCTAGGTTTTTGTTTTGTTTTGTTTTTGCCAGGAATCAAAGTTAAGAAAGATTATAAATATTGATTTATAGATATAGATATAGCACACACACAGATATGTGTGTGTGTGTGTGTGTGTGTTCTTTTCATTTTCAGAAATTAGGACAGAATTTGATCATTTCCAGTCTTTTCACAGCTCTTCAATTATTTCTGACTTTTTAATGTTTCCTGAAAATAGCTCAGAATTCACATCTTTCCAGTTCTTTCCATTCTTTTTCACATAGTTTGTCTTGTCTAGAGCCTTGAACTAAGTAAGGTGAATCATGACAGGTCCTTACTAAAATGATAATCCCAAGGAAGTAGTTACTCTGAAGGAGAAGATGGTGCCAGGCAATATGGAAAGAAGTAATCTAGAAACAATACAGAGAGTAACATCATTTTGTCCTTCACTGTTTCTTACATTCTTTATTCTTAGAGGACATTGATATTCCTTTGAATTTAGTCATACTTATAGCTATAATATTTTTAATTTAATCAATTTTTCATTTTCCTTAATCAGTCTCCAGGAATGATTAATCAGTACAAAATGCAAGTCTCTCTACTACTTGACCTGCAGTTAGCTATACATTGTGAAATAATTGGAGCACCAGTTTTCATGAAGGGGGATTCTAGCTGAGTTTCAAGGTAGCCTCTACCATCTATATAACAGTATTGCCTTATTCTATAATACTAGATAAATTTCAAGATTGTATTTGTCTGTCTTCTTATTTTTTTTTTCATCATATGTGTCAGAGACACAGGCCATGTTGCAATCACAACACTCTCATATGATGAACAAGATTTAAATTTAAATAGGAAATAATTAGCAAAATTTGAAAGAAAAGCAATCAAACATTGATATTAATGTGTGATTTTCTGAGTCAATATAACAGGCCAGTTTCATTGTGCCCATTTTTATAAGTTTGATATCACTGCTTTACATCACCAACTAAGTTGATCATACTTCTATTTTTCAGTCTGAACAACTTCATTAGCTTCCCAATAATGAAAGGCAAGTGAAATACTGGTTTGGGGATTCAAGACCCACCAGAATTTGGCTATCACCTATTTTTTAATTAACTGCACAGAGTAAAGTAACCCTGTCAAGAATCAAAGAACACCTCTTAAATTCCCCTGCTTTCTTAAAACTCTGACTCAAACATCATATCTTCTTTATTTACTTTGAATTCTCCTCTCTGAAAATAAGTGATTGCTTTTAACTCTTAATTCTTATAGCACTTTTCCTTTGCATTAATCTAGCCTTGCTTTATATTCCAGTTATTTGTATATGTTTACTCCCTATACAACTGTGAGCTCTTAAGAATACTGACTGTGTGGAGTTATTTTATGAATTGTTAATATAGAGACAAAACAGTGCCTTGCAACATAGAAGTTCATTAACAATATATTAAATTTCATTGAATCTGAATCTTTTTCTGAATATTTTGATTTTTCTACAAAGTGACTTTTTTACAATCTTGAGAATATTTTCTTTGTTTATATATTTTCTTTGTTTTAAACAAGAATAAAAATAAATATGTCCAAGTAATATATGTTTTTCACCTGGGAAATCAGATGACCTCATTGCTTGAATAGTTGTGCCATCCTTTTCTGTCACATCTAACTATTTGTGACCCATGTAGGGTATTCTTGGTAAAGGTATCGAAATAGTTTGCCATTTCTTTTTCAGCTCATTTTATAAATGAGGAACTGAGAGAAACAGGGTTAAGTGACTTGCTTAGTATCCCACAGTTGTCTGAAGCCAGATTTGAATTTAGGGAACGAATCTGAATTCAGGCCTAGTGCCTTATACACTGCATTACCTACCTGCCCTATCTATTTGCTATAAGATATTAGATAGATTTCTTCATGTAATTTTTGCATAGGGTCAATAAGCAATTCAGGAAATTGTTTTGTTTGAATGTGCATATTTGTTATAATAGTTTTCTTTTTTCTTTTTCCAGTGTGTGTAAGGAGGACAGAGAAGAGAGCAATTTTCTGTGAATCAACAAAAAAAAATTTCAAAGAAAAAGATTTTTTTAAAATGCCTTGGCCTTAGTTTCTTCATATGTAAATTAGAGATAATAACTTTCTTATTTATGTCACACAATTCTTACAAGGATCAAATTAAACTAAATAACATATGTGAAATCATTTTATAAAGCATACAATGTTATTAAAATTTAAATTATTATAATTTTCTCTTATTCATATTTATATGGATAGTACATGTATACCCACAAATACACATGGACATAAATGTGTTTACATAGTTAGTATCCAGACATGAGAATTATGTGTACATATAATATTTTAATATATTCATTTCTAGATATCAATAGGTACTTTTATATAGACAGCAATCCAGGACAATAATCATCTTCACCATTCTCCTTTCATTTGAAACCCCCAGAGTTGTCGATATACAAGCATGACCTAAATAATTTTTACCTGCTAGCTCAGATATTCTTGTTGCTCTGAGGCTTGAAATATCAGAAGTAAGCATGAAGCAGATTACTTGCTGCAAGAATCTTTCAATTAGCTAAACTTCTATGCTTAAACTATCATTTGCTAAATGTGGTAGTTCTTGTTAATGGAGCAGGCCTTTCCCTTTATGTTGCTTCTACTCCTGATCCCAACCTAAAGGCAACCCTTAGATAAGAAAGTGACAGGTACTTTGTCTCAAAAGTGAGGAAGTTTTTGTGATGTGGGACACTTTAAACATAGCTTTTAGAGATACAGAAGAAATGATATCTTTCTATTTTGTCTTGATAAGTGTTATTTTTGGTTTGATATCATGATAGGAAAACATTAATCAACCAGAGAATCTTTCCCAGAGAACAACCAGAATATTAAAGAGAATTGTGTTCTTGTTATAGGAGAATCAGTTAAAGGGACAGGTGATGATATTTAGCCTTATGAAGAAAAGACTCAAAAGACACATTTTATTAAAGACTCTCCACATGGAAAAAGAGTTAAATTGGTTCTATTTGATCTGAAAGGACAAAACTAAAAATAATTAGAAAAAATGCAAAGAAGAAATGTTTAATGTCAAGAAAAAAACTTAACAATTAATGTTAAATGAATGGAATTGGCTGCTTCAAAATGTATGCGTTACCATTTATTTAATATCTTCAAATAGAGAATAAATAACTATGTGTCAGAAGTTTTTAATGGGGATTACTTCTTGTTATAGATTTGAATAGATAAACCTAAGATCTCTTTCTATTTAAAAATTCTGTTATTCTGACTTTTTGTGCCAACTACTGTACTATCTTCTTCTTGATGAAAAATAGGATGCCAATTTATAGTGTCTGGAAATTTTAAAGATTTTTTTGAACATATACACCAGAATATATTGGCAGTCTATGAGCACAAAGCACAGCAATACATTCACATTTTTACTTTGAGCACATTTCCAAAAAGCACATCTTCATATATACTTTGCTTGATTAAATAATAGCCACTATATGGAAAAATAAGAAAAGAAGAAAAATGACTGCTTTATGCTATTGATGGAATGTCTTTACAATAACAAGCTATTATGGGGAGATAGATTGATTGATAGATAGATAGATACACATAGGTAAATAGATAAGAGATAGATAGATAAGTGACCAGTCAAAGGAGAAAGAACCCAACTATAAAAAGTTATTATCAGAATAGAGAAGACCAGAAAAGGATAGTGAAGGGAAAAAAAAATCAAAAAACAAAAACAAAAACAAAACAAAACAAAACAAAAACTTTAAAATGAAATGAGAGAGCAAATTTTAAAAAAAATCTAGGAAAAAGAAGATGATTATGAAAAGAAAATCAGCAACTAGAAAAGGAGATTCAGAATTCTGAGAAACTGGATCTTTGAAAATGAGAATTAGGAAAGGGAAAGCCAGCAAAGGTATAAGAGATCAAGAAATAATACAATAAAATATAAAGAAGGGTGAAAAATCAAATAAAATGTCGAACACCTTGTAAGTTAAACAACTAATTTGGAGAACAGATCAAGAAGAGAAAACAAGAATCATCAAAGTACCTAAAAACTATGATCAAAAAAAGAATATTAATATAATAATATAAAAACAGTTAAAGAAAATTGTCTGAAGTGTTAGAACAGGAAGGGAAAGTAGAAATAGAAAAAAATACACTGATCACCTGAAAAAGATTCTATGAAGAAAACCTACAGGAATATCATAGCCAAATTCTGAAACCCCAAACTGAAGAAGAAAATATTATGAGTAGTAAAAAAAAAATCAAATATGACACAACTACAAGTAGAACCCTACATGACGGAGCAGCTACATTAAAAGACCATAGGTCTCAGAACACTATATATCAAATGGTAAAAGAACTGGGATTGTGGCTTAAAATATCATACTCAACAAATTTAAGCATAATCCTGAATAGGGGGAAAACAAAATAAAAAATGGACATTCAATAAATTGCTATTGTTTCAGGATTTTATTGCAAAAAAAGAACTTAATAGAAAACTTGAAATATAAAATCTAAGAGAAATATAAGGCAAATATTAAAGACTATGTGCAAGGGACTCAAGAAAGAGAGACTGGGATAGAGGTGAATGTGCTGTGATTCTAAAAAACAAAACAATATGGGAAAAGGTAAAAAGAGTAATTATCTGATACCAATGAGGTGTGAGGGGAAGAATTGACACAGAAGAATTAGGTGGGGGAGGAGGACTGGTAGTTCTGGAAGCCTATTCTCATGAGGAATGGGTTAAATAGAGAATAATACCTAAAAATCTTATAAATTATGAAGAAAAAAGAGTGAGGGAAAGCCAGGGGAAGGGTGGAGAAAAGTATAGATTAATGAGAATGGAATTAAAAGGGAAAAGAAACAACAAATTATACACGTATATATGCATGTGGGTATGTGTGTTTGTATGTGTATATGGCTACAGAAGTCTTCTAAATTCAAATAGAAAGAAGAGGACAAGAAGAAAGAATGGGGAAGATAAGGGAGAGAGCTTGATGGCTTGAGGTTAAGTAACAGAAGAGCAAGGTAGTGGGTAGAAATAAAGCAAATGAATTAAATGGAATAGGAAATAAAATATACGTGCAAATATAGTATAATTTATGAGATTTAAAAAATAGGATAATAATCATGATCTCAGATAAACTTAAAGGTTAAATAGTTTTAGTCAAAAGAGAAAAATAAGAAAACTATAGTGTATATCATCCATATTAATCAATATTGTTATAGTTTATTTAAAATAACTAGACAATATAAGGTTGGAATAATGCTATGGTATAGGAAATGGTGAGTTACTATAGTTAAAAATGGAAACACTAGGACTCATGAATGATAATGTTATCCACCTTTAGAAAAACAGAGGACAAATAAGCATAGTACAGTGTATGATATATGCATATGACTGTATATGTGTATGATTATAAGTATGTATTTATATGTATGCACAAGTATGTTTATGTATGTTTATATATGTATATACATATACAAACATACATATACTTGCATACCTATACACATATAAGTAAGCAAAAAATATGGAGAGCTCTGAATATAATGTGTAGTATTTACATATAGGTTTACTTGAAATGGAAATTTATTGCTTTATATTTTGAATACTCTTGTGTTCTGTTGTGTATATAACAATGCTGTTGATTTTTTTCTTATTCTATTTTTAATTTGTTGCAAAGAATTTTAGAAAAATTTCAAATATGATTTCTTACTATACATTTTTGCATATTAGGCATACACTGATTTGTTAATATCTTCTTTATGTCTAAAGTATAAAGATGCATTTATTCTGATTTGGTATTCATGTTTTTCAGTTATTAAAAAAACTCCAGCTAAATTCTGAGAATTATTTAAGGAAACTGAAATCCAACAAGATAAACAACATAAGTTTAATGGATAAATTGTTGGTATCAAGAAGATTATGGATTAAAACTACAAGTTACATAAAACTTACAATTCCATATAAATGAAGGGAGCTTCCATGCAGGCAATTCTCTATATTATTGAAATCACAAGACCAGAACAAGACATATATATGCATGCATACATACTAACATGTACATATAGATGTAGGTTTCTGTCTTTATATTTATATATACATAAATACATGTATATATAGGTTTTAAATAGTTGTCTGGGACAGACAGAGATTAAGTGACTTTCCCACTATCCCAATAGTTTCATGTTTCAGAAGCAAAATCTAAACCCCTATCTTCTTGATGCCAAAGTCAACTTTTTATCCACTAATCTTACATTGTCTATCTCTCACACACACACACACACATATATATATATATATAATGTGTTTTCTTAATGTGTCCAATGCAGCCACAGTCAAATCATTTTATTTTTTGATCATTTTCCTCATCTGTAAATTGAGAAGAAAAATAATATCTACCTGATAGGATTGTCATAATATAAATATAAGCTATTATTACTTTGAATTTTATAATTATAAAACCAAAACCATATGATACTTTAAAGTTGAGATCTTTGTTTTGATGATTTTGAACAGTTTAATATAAAAAAAACAACAAAAAGCTCAGGCATGGACATATTTTTGCCTATTCTCATTTTAGTTTCAACTAAAAGACTTTATGGTTCTTAGGTGTCTTTTGATTATTCATCATGTACAATAGGTACATGTGTGGATCTGCAAAAAGAATGAAGGAAATTTGCTTTCTAAAACACATCAATATCAGTAATTGACATGTGACCTTGAATGTCAAGATCACCAACCTCTTCAAAAAACAGTAGCGCCTGCTCTCCACTATTTGTTGATTTTTTTTTTTTTACAGGACATTGCCAGATGGTCACCCTTGGAAGTCCAAAGGCTTGCAGGCTATTTCTCTGCTTAGACAATGCATTTTCAATAACAGCTCAGCCATTATATTCTTGCCTCATGTTCTTAAATATTGTTTAAAGAAATCTCAAAAATATTTAAAGAACTTTTATTTAGTTAGAATGAGGATGTCAATATGGACAACTCTACAAGGCTGCATTTCTGGTATTTTCATGTTATTTGGCACAATTGCTTCTCGTACCCCAGGGGTGAGAATCTAAACTATAGTGATTACATACCACTGCTTTAGAATTCTTATCTGGGTATTGCAGAAGGCAGGTGCATTGGCAGAGAAGGAAAGTTCACTACCAACTTAAAAGAAAGATTTCCCCCAGTAGCCTCTTCTTTTTAATGAGCCAGATTGTTGATGAGTGAATTAAACTATGTTAAACTACCATAAAGAACAATGCAAGCCTGAGCATGTGTTAGTTTCAGATAATGACTGATAAAAATGTAGAAAAGAAGATAAAATACATTATATTGGTCTCTAGCGAATTATAAAATACATATGCCCTCTCTCCATTCATATATCCCCAAAATATGGTAAATAAAATAGTATAAAGTGAAATACAAAACAGCTTCATTAACATTCATTTATATTTCAATCTGAGAAAAAATATTAAAAAATAGTTTTTTAAATATTTTTTCAATTCAGGATAATAATATTAATGTTTATATTTTTCCCTCCAATGTGTTTCTTTAGTCTTTTGTCTATCTTTGTCCTTGTCTAGTTTTAAGTGATTATAGGATTTTAAATCTCCTATTTCTTTTGCAGCAATGATTCCACAGTCTCATAAATTGTATTGATGAAAATTATTGCTGAAATATAATAAATTTGTTCTTTCTATATTTCTAGGTATTCATTCTTATTGTCTTCTCAAAAAAAAAAAACAGGGCTAAGTGATCTTTTCTGTATATAGTATCCTTGACATTTGAAGTCACTAGTGATGACATCCTCCATGCTAACTCTTACTGGAAAAAGCTCTAGTGCAACAAACAGCCTTTCTTTGACAGAGGTAGTTATTTGTTCTTCCTTCTAAAAAAAAGGACCATGATATCAGGGAAGTGATACCATGACATGCAAGTGAATTGGATTTAAGTGAAGGAGGGCTGTGCAAGATCACCTGCCTCACTTTCAGAGGTCTTTGAGTCCAATGGAAAGATGTATATCAAGACAATAGGAGATGGCCTTGGATGAAATGGGAGACCTTGGCCTTTTTTAAGTTAAGATCTTCAACAGGTGTCAGTTTGACTGCGGCTGCACCCATTCAGTGAATAAGGCTAGGGAGCAATTGAAGCAAAAAAAAAATCTCCTTTCACCTAATCCCCCCCCCAAAAAAATGTAAATAAGAAAATGAATGAATAAATCTGGGAGGGGAAGAGCCTCAGAGTTTCTAGCTAAAGAAGAAATGATAGCTATTTACATTCAAAATAAGTCAATCAGGACCTAAACAATGACCAAATGGGACTTGACCTAGGATATATTGATGCCAGTTGGAATCAAATTGGTTTTGATTTAAGACCTGATTGTTAGGAAAGAAATCCAGTAAGTAAACCCAAAATATCTTGGGAGGGTTTAGAGGTGCAAAAGAAAAAAAAATGTTTTTAAGATCATCTGTAGGGGGGCAGCTAGGTGGCGCAGTGAATAGAGCACCAGCCATGAAGTCAGGAAGACCTGAGTTCAAATCTGGCCTCAGACACTTAATATTCCCTAGCTGTGTGACCCTGTGCAAGTCACTTAACCCCAATTGCCTAAGCCAAAAAAAAAAAAAAAAAAAAAAAAAAAGTTCATCTGTAGGTAAGAGTGTGACACTACACACATTAGAAGACTTTCCTTTGAATGAAAAACAATACTATTATCTGGTGCTTTTACTATGTTAACCACATCCCTTTTACCATCTAATTTAAAATTGCTTTTTACAAGACCCCAGCTTTTGGGATAAGTATTCACTATTTGACAAAAACTGCTGGGAAAACTGGAAACTAGTGTGGAAGAAATTAGGGCTTGACCCACATCTAACACCACATACCAAGATAAGATCTAAATGGGTTCATGATCTGGATATAAAGAGTGATACTATAAGTAAATTAGAGGAATGTAATATAGTTCACCTCTCAGACCTTTGGAGATGGAATAAATTTATGTCCAAAGAAGAACTGGAACTCTTAATTGAAAACCAGATAGATAACTTTGACTATATTAAGTTAAAAAGTTTTTGTACAAACAAAATCAATGCAGACAAGATTAGGAGGGAAGTAATAAATTGGGAAATCATCTTTACATTCAAGGGTTCTGATAAAGGTCTCATCTCAAAAATATATAGAGAATTGTCTCATATTTATAAAAATTCAAGCCATTCTCCAATCAATAAATGGTCAAAGGATATGAACAGACAATTTTCAGAGGATGAAATTAAAACTATTTATAGTCATATGAAAAGGTGCTCCAAATCACTGTTGATCAGAGAAATGCAAATCAAGACAGCCCTGAGGTACCACTTTACACCTGTCAGATTGGCTAAAATGACAGGAAAAGTTAATGATGAATGTTGGAGGGGTTGTGGGAGGGCTGGGACACTGATGCATTGTTGGTGGAGCTGTGAACGGATACAGCCATTCTGGAGAACAATTTGGAGCTATGCTCAAAAAGTTATCAAACTGTGCATACCCTTTGACCCAGCAGCATTTCTATTGGGTTTATATCCCAAAGAAATCATAAAGGAAGGAAAAGGCCCCACATGTGCAAGAATGTTTGTGGCAGCCCTTTTTGTAGTGGCTAGAAACTGGAAATTGAATAGATGCCCTTCAATTGGAGAATGGCTGAATAAATTATGGTATATGAATATTATGGAATATTATTGTTCTGTAAGAAATGACCAGCAAGATGATTTCAGAGAGGCCTGGAGAGACTTACATGAACTGATGCTGAGTGAAATGAGCACAACCAGGAGATCATTATACACGGCAACAACAGTACTATATGACAATTAATTCTGATGGACATGGCTCTCTTCAACAATGATATGTTTCAAACCACCTCCAATTGTTCACTGAAGAAAGCCATATATACCCAGAGAGAGGGATGCGAAATGTGGACCACAACATAACATTCTCATACTCCTTGATTGATGTTTGCTTACATTGTGTTTCCTTTATCTGATATATCGTTTGTGTAGATAAGATTTTTCTTGCACAACAATGATAAGTTTGGAAATATGTATACATATATTCGATTTGACAACATTTTAACATAATTAACATGTAGTGGATATCCTGCCATCTAGGGAAGGGGTGGGGAAGTTGGGGGGAAGAATTTGTAACGGAAAGCTATGTAAGGGTTGTTGTTGAAGAATTACCCACACATATGTTATGCAAATAAAATAAAATTTAAAAAAAAGAAAAAAAATTGCTTTTTACATATTTGAATTAGTTCTAGGCATTCCATAACTGTGCTTAATCAGTGGGATACATGTATGACTTCTTTATGTGTCCTAGGCACATTTCTATGGTTTATACTTTTTGTAATATATATTCACTTTGGCTGCTTAGTCTCACTGTGATTCATTGAGAATACATTTCTTGATCAAGAAAATTTCTTTTCAGGAATCATCACTCCAATGAGATGTTCTGAGATTCATTGTTGATTCCGATTTTTCACTTAGTATTAAATTTAGGTTTTTTGTAGCGTTCATGAAATAAATCTGATGTCATCAATGTTTACAGTGAGTCCAAGTTTAACAAATATAAAAAAGATGGAAAGCTACCACTACTTAAATTGAATTCTTCAACTATAACTAGGTTTCAGGGCACAGAGTCAAGTAGAAAATGGAATTATCAGGGATTGGATGAAAAGCTCTAATTCTTTGGAAAATAGGAGCTATTCACTTCACTTTGAATTTCATATATCTTACCAAATTAATTAATACTCCTAATACAATGTAGTTTTTTCGTAAATATAAACACCTTCAATGTTAAATCAGTTTATTTCATTGCTGAGGTAAATAATTATCTTCTACAAATGTTTCTCATATGCAGCAGTTATCACAAATAGATTTGAGGAAAATCAGTAAACTTGAAGAGGGTTCTCTCTTGCCCTTTCTATTTTTCTACAACACACACACACACACACACACACACACATTTTTCACTGATACTTAGCATTTACTTCAATCGTTTGAAAACATTATTCTGAGAAAGTTTTTCCAGAGATGCACTTCTCCAGACTGCCAAGGAAGTCCATGTCTACTTTACTGATGAGAAACAGATGTTCAGAAATGTGCTATAAAAATAATAACAAATAAATAAGTAATGAGTTTTGCAAGCAGAACCAGGATCAGAGGCTCAGCGTTGGTAAGAAACATTAGAAGTTAGGCCAACCCATACTTGAGTGCAAATTCTCTTTACAATATCTCTGAAAAGTACTCAGTCTAGTCATTCAGCCTTCAGTTGAGGACTTCAGAGAGTGGAAACTCAGTTTCATTTCAAGCAACCCATTATGTTTTAAGATTGCTTAGAAGTCTTCAATGTAGGAAGAAGAAAATTTATTATCATCTACTCAAGTTCTAGTTCTGCCTTATCATATTTTTTAAAGTACACTTTCTTTTGCAAATAATAATCCTTCACATTTTTTGAAATTTTAATTTATTCTCTAAGATAAACATTCCTATATCCTTCAATCAATCCTTAGACAATAAGGTAGAGTGAAAAGAATTTTGGTTCTTTGAGTACTTAGACCCTATTTTCCTCACCTATAAAATTAGGGTGCTAAACTAGATGAGTTCTTTGATAACTTGTAATTCTAGCATTTGGTGATTTCCTACTTCTAAGGCTTAATATCTTCCAATAGAAGATATTTTTTCCTATTATGACTATCTAAATCTGTGCATCAAAATTAATATTTCATTATAAAATTTTAGATTATTTTAAACTTGGTCCCCTCATATCTTCTTTATCTCCTTAATCCCTTCACTGTACTCAATTTTTATGCTAATTCCTATTCATTCTTTCATTTCCCCATTTTGAATTTCATTAGAGCTTCTAAATTTTTTTTTCCATTTGCCACTCCTTTTTGCCTGAGAAAATTTTGTGTTCCTGGGCATAAAGGTATACAAAGTAAGTATATAAATTAAACATTTGCTTATTATAAATCATAATTTTAGAATCTTTACATTCAGTTATGAGACCCATGCAGGGCTCCCTAACCACAGTTTAAGAAACTGAGATTTATACTAATCTCATTCTGGAATGATTTCTCCCAAATCATATGACAGACTTCCAACTCCCTTGAGATTTTCTTTAAAGAAGAAAAATCATAAATCTATCAAGTAACACTCAGAATGTAGCACTTCTTTTTATTTCCATACTTTCTCTGTTTCTCTTCAGCATTTCATTCTAAACAGTGCATCCCTTAGTTCATTTGAATGATTTCAAATCATGTAATTATCTAATAGACTTAAGAAAAGTACATGGGCCACTTGACCTGCAAGCTTAGAAAAAGTGTCTCTGCATCCATTCAGAACATGACAAAGATCATGTAAACTGTTGGTTAAGTGATGTTTATGACTGAGGAACTGGTTGACTCAGAGAAAAAAAGAAAAGGACCAAAGCTGAGATCATTTCTCCTATAGACCCTGGAATCACTTTTATCTTCCCATCTCTCTCATGTCCTCTTCCCTCTAGCAATGAAAAGAATTGGGCTATTCTGTCAAAAACATACAATGTCTTTTTACCACCTGCTTCATCTTTCCTTTTTGAACTACTTTCTATTAAGGGAACACCATTTTTTCATCCTTTAAAGTGGAGAGAAATAGTTAAGCAAATGGTTAAATACTTTCCTTTCCTCATTTTATGTATCCTTTTATGGGACAGAAGTAATAATCTACAGTGAAAAGAGCCAGGGCACTGGAATC
This sequence comes from Myrmecobius fasciatus, assembly GCA_023553655.1. Classification (NCBI taxonomy): domain Eukaryota; kingdom Metazoa; phylum Chordata; class Mammalia; order Dasyuromorphia; family Myrmecobiidae; genus Myrmecobius; species Myrmecobius fasciatus. The sequence goes on from JAJPUD010002737.1 coordinate 161,095, forward strand.
AAAGATCTGTATTCAAATCCTGACACTGCCACTTGCTACCCATGTGACCTTGGACAAATTATTAAACTTCTCTGGGACTTAGCTTTTCAAAATACTAAATGGATGGGGGGAAATATCAAACTTTGATAATTCAATTTAGATCTAGCCTACATTTTTATCAGTGTTTAGTACTGTGTGATACACCAAAGGTGTCTGCTGCCAAAGTGACCTGAGTGTTGCTCATAAAAGCAATAACAGCCAAAATCCTCCCTACCATCTGCTTTTTGTTTAGGAGAAATGATCCTGAGCCATGCAAACCAATGAGGAGAAATAGAAAGAGCATGCATTTCTTATTGCCTCATTTTTGATATACTGCTTATTTCAATAATAATTTTTGGTGCATTTTTACCTCTATTTTTGTTCTATAGATCTTTAATATAGAATTCTGAATGACAGTCCCAAATAGGGAGATTTAAGTAATAATGTCCAGCTTCTCTGAGAGTATATACTACATTTACAAGTATTTAACTACATAAATGGATTTTGATTATTTTTTAAAGGAAAGAAAGAAAAAATGATTTTATTTCAAATGGCTAAAGAAGGATCATTTTAATTAAAGTGGCAAAATTATATTAGAAGTATATTGAAGTAATCAGTTGATTTAGCCTCAAATGAGAAAATGCAAGTGTGTAGAGCAGTCCTGTTTCTTCAGATATGTTTTCATTCTTTATATTACATTGACACATATCATCTCAAACCATGGTTTTTTTGTATTAATACATTCTTTTTGTACAATAATAAACATATATTTAAAATAAAAGGACCTTTAGAGATAATCTAATTCAGCTCCTTATTTCACAGATAAATAAATAGAGGTTCTTAAAGTCATCTGACTTGCTCAAGAATGCAAGTAGTAAATGAGAGAGAGACTTGCAGTTTGAACTCAAGTTCTGTGGCATTACTATTAACACCCTTGTCATCTCCAAAGGACCTTTTTATTACAGCTTTATACTAATACAAAGATGACATTAAAATAATAAATAATAATTTAAATAAATAAAAATGATACCTCTTACTTTTGTCTCCAGACAGAGAAAGCCCCATATTAATGTATACATGGATAAATTTAGGGTATTTGCTTTCATAGGTTCTCTTTTTTTTTTTTTTTTTGCATTGCTTTCCTTTGCAGTCTAGATGGAGCAACCAGATAGTGCAGTGGGTAGAGTTCAAGTAAGGAAGACTCAAATCTGTGACTTCACATATCCTCATATACTTACTAGCTCTGTGACTATGGGCAAGTCTCTTAGTTCTGCTTGGAGAAGAAAATGAAAAACCACTCAATTATCTTTTCCAAGACCCCAAATGTGGGCACAAAGTCTGACATGACTGAAAGAATTGAACTGCAATCTGCAGTATATTTCTTTATAGCTAACACTTAGAACACAACAATCAGCTTGTCTTTTTCAGCAAGCAAAAAAACTCAATATAAAAGTAGAGAAAGTAAAAATAGTTTATAGTGAGCAGGAAATACTCAAGGGAACGTGATGGCAGTTCTCCTGGAAGGGATAAGGAAAGTGAGAGAATAGAAGAGAAGCATGGATAAATTTACCAGTTCCTAGGAGTGGAGCAACAGTCAGTGGAATAGCAAAATTCTGTCAAGGCAGAAAATTCCTTAAGTCTGTCAGAATCAAACAAAATTCTCACTACTCATGATTATGTTCAGTTCAGGGAAGCAACACATTTCATTTATAATTGGTTCATTGCTGCTGTACATTTACATTTCTAGACTCTTCTGATTTATGTAGGTCTAAAAAGCATCTAGAATTCTCTTATCTAGAATATCTTCTACTTTCCATAATCCTTTAGTCCTTCCTTCAATGTGGATGGGGGCAGGAGGGGGGTTATACTTCTTATCCTTCCCTTGCCAATAAAGGACTACAGCTATCTAAAACCACAGAATATAATTCATGTTTAATTCTTCCAGTTTCCATTAAGGAAAACAATAGCCCAAAGCTCAGGCATTTCCCCCTTCTGGGACCGAATACAAAATGAAGAATTAATACAATAATTTTGTATGATAAAAATAAGCGATAACTTTTCTAACAATGCAAAAGACACTGAACTTCAAATACCTCCCTCATCTGATTACTAAATTTATTAAATTGGAGCAAAATCTTTAATCCTACAATTAGAGCTAAAAAATAAAGTGCAAATAATATTTCTAGCAAAAGTAGCATGTATTTGAGTCACAGAGTGTAAGAAATCAATGGTTATCAATTCCTTTTCCTGTAGTAAATTCTAATAGGGAAGTTGGAAGAAAGATCATCGAAAATTTGAAGAAAGAGAGGATAGTGTAAGAAATATTATTACAGAAAAAAAAATACAAAAGGCTGAAGCCACCCATTGCAAAATTTGACCAAATTTACCCTTCGTCATAGAGTATTCATATTTACTAACTTGAGAAGTTTGTTCATCTTTCACTAAAATTAGGAAGAATATAACACTCAGTTTAAATAATTCCAATGAAATTTAATGAAAGACTACTACCTTATAACTTCAGAATTTAGGCAAAGTATATATGGTATGGAAAAAAGTATGAGAACAATTCTCTATAATTATCCTCTGTTGAATTCACAGATCAAAAGAAAAATATAATTTAATTAGTAAAAGTAAGGATAGATGAAATAATTTCAGATTTAGGAAATTCATCCTGGAAAATTAATAACTGCCTAATGAAATTTGAGAGCTTTTAATGATGACATTTCAAGATTTTTGGAGGACCTGTGAGATGAGAGATGAGTGGGGGAAAAGAAACTCAAATATGCTATTAAAAATTTGCAGACCAATTATCCTAGCTTCCAAACCCCAGAGATTACATGGAAATATATATTTATAAATCAAATCAGAGTGAGTAAAACTATCCCAGATAATAATTTATAGCTGATTTTCTTCTTGAACAAAAACCAAATCACTGACAGGGCACAAATGTGATTGTCTTGGTATACTGCTGTCTTTCAAAAGGTTTTTTTTTTCTTCCATATCACATGAAATATGCATTGACTAAAAATGAATCATAAACTAAACAGCTAGGTTGAAATGGAAATTCCTGGTAAACCATATAGGATATTTGTTGGTAGTTCTATATTAAGCTATCAGGAAATAGAAATATTTATTTTATTGATTTCTGGATTGTGCCTGATGTTCTATGATGTGTATATATATATATATTCATATATTTATATCCATATGTAACATGCAAATAACATGGTGGAGTAGAAAGTAGTATTTTAAAATCTTTAGATCATTACTACTAATATGGTTGTGATTTTGTATTTCCAGATATAGGATACAATTTCAGGGTACAATGAATTATATTTGGAAAGAAATATTAAATCTCTCAAATAAACATAAAAAAGAAAAAAACAAAATATAAACAATTGAGCCTATTCTCAGGAATACCTACATCATATGCTAGTTATGATTAGCATTGGGATTAGATAAAAACTTTATCACTCTTAGATCTCTAAATTCCTGAAAGACCAGTGCCTTAAAGGGAACTCCAAGAATCAACAAATCTATATACCTTTCTTCACACCTACTTTTGTCTCCACCATTATAAAGTAAGCTTCTTTAGAAAAGGGATAGTTTTATTTTTTTTATTTGTATGCTGAGTAGTTAACCCTGTGTATGGCATTTATTGGAGAATAAATTTATTACTGATTGGCTCATTTAATAGAGACAAGCTCAAACACTGAAGAACCAAATTAAGCAAGGAAAAAAAATCAGTGTGTCATAATCACAAATAGAGAAAATTAATATAGATCATCAATTGCATAGTGAAACAGTATGAAAAAAAAATTGAAGAATTTTATACTAAGAGTACACCTATGTAAAATAATGAGCTTTTTTTCTTTTCCCTCCATAATCCTATGAGAGAAATATGCTTTCTTAAATATTATTGGGAGGGGAGAGGGCCTTATATTCTTTCCTAAGATAGATCATCTAGAGTCCAAAGGAAGATTAACATTTAGAGTATGTCCAATTGGAAAATACATACGCATTGTGAACAATAGAAAAAACACAGTACAACATATCATGGATTGAAAGAGGTAGAATGATCCAATCCCAAGAAGAAGAAAAAGATGGAAGAAAAACATTCACATAAGACAAACTTATAAGATAAAGAATATGGAAAGAGAAAGTTTGGGGTCTAGTTAGATCACTAAGGAAGAGGCCAGAAGAAAAGGTTTTGAATTATTTTATTGCGAATACTCTTTTTCCAAAGAATATTTGGAAATGATGAATTCAAATGGTGGGTCTATAAGGTTATTGGTTTACACAAGAGATTCAATTAAAAGGATATTTTTCAAAATTCTTTTGAGTGTTTTTTCTCCTTAAACAATACAGAAAAATTTCATTGTTTAGCTAAAGTGAGTATTGAAGATATAGCAGTTTATGACACTTTATTATATTATATTGCATTTATTTAGAAAGCTTAAAGTGCAGAGTACCTGCATTTTTTCACAGTAATTGCCAAGTATTTTCATTACCAAGATTCAAGGGAAAATTGGTATGATTTAGCTGCCTTCAAGGCAGCTACCTATACTAAGGTTTTCCTGATCTACCAGGCTGTCTGTGGATTAATTGATAATTGATAGCAGTGACAGTGAATTACAAAGAATCCTTTTCTTTATTTGTCCCTTATCAAAAGAGTGGAACCATTAGAGATACCCTGTAGCTGCTAATTTGACTTCCTAACTAGTCTCTTAGATGAGTTTCTTTACAAAAGACATTTTTGAAAAATAGCTATCCATAATTATTGCATTGTATATTTTACTTCCTACAGGAAAAAGGGCAACAGTACAGAGACATTCTTAAAGCTAACAAAAAAAGTATCTCCAGTTCCTTGAACTCCAAATCATTATGAGTGTTTTTCTTTTTGCCTGCATATTTACATAACATATAAATTATAGGCTACCATGACCAAAACATTTCTCCTTTGGGGACTAATCTTTGCAGTGTACATGTATCTTGGAGACAGGCTTCCATAGCCTTCATTCTAATTCTCTGATAAAGGTTCACTTGTCTCATAATTATGGGAGATGATTCTGGGTTCTTAAAAATAATCAGATTGGAACACAAAATCTGGCAGATCCTACCAAAATCCCAACCCAGACTAATGAAAAGAGCTCTATTTGTTTTGAGGGAACTTTTTTGAAATGCCCATCACTGGTTTGACTATAGTGTAATTTCCACCCTCCTCACTTAGAACAGTTCTCAAAAATCATATAGAAAGGCCTAGAAGGATGCTGATCTATGTCAACAGAGAGACTAATCACAGCAAGAAAAGTGCAGCTCTTTTTAGAGATAAAATATAATCTTATTAACTCATGATTATAAACCTAAAAGAAATGAAGCAAATGTTGAAAAATGATATTTTCTATCAGGACAAATATTTATAATCCCACAACTGACTGAAAGATGCAAAGGATATAAGAATTCATTGTCTTATTTGTTAAGTATAAGTAGTATTTGATTTGGTGGAGGGAAATATGACCTTATATGCTTATTATCTTCCATGAAAATGCTAAAATATTATAGTATTACTAGAAAAATACAATATTACTAGAAAGATTACAATATTACTAGAAAGATGCAAATGCAAAGATATTTTTATCAATGACACTCTAATTTTTAATATCTACCAAATCATAAAACAGAAACCATATATTTACCAAGATTGCCATTTTATTGGAAAGGGATAACTCAGATTTCAAATGAAAAAATAATTTCTTATAAAATAGTACCTGCTTCATTTATTCTGTTGGCACATGACATAAATGATATTTTGCTTATTGCATCAAGCCAACAACATTACAAAGACTTTTTAAAGACAACCATAATCATGCAAAAGAAATACAAAAAAAAGTGGGGGAAGTTGAGTCAAAATGACAAAGGAAAGTCAGGGACTCTCCTGAGATCTATCCCAAGCCTCTCCAAATATCTTTAAATAATGATTCTAAACAAATTCAATAGCAGCACAACCCAACAACAACAAAACAACAACCCATAGTGAGGAAATTTTCCAACTTTGTACAATTTGGACATTAGACACGAAAGATTTATCACACTGGAGTGAGAATGGAGCACAATCCAGGTCATGTCCCACCAGCAAAGCATTTATCCCAGAAAACCAGGAGCAGGCCTTAGGAGCCACTGAATCAGCAGTGCTAGTGTTGGTTTCCAAAGTGCTTTGTCCACAGATGATAAAGGTGTTAAACATAGGGTCAGAAGGAGAATACAGGGGTCTGTTTGCTAACACTGAGTCAGGACTCTGTGTGCTAACACTCAAAGGTTGCAGTCCTGAGTGATAATCCCAGGGCAAGGAGGAGCACTGGTACACTAGAGTTTATAGCCATGGTGGATCAGGGACTACTACCCCTCACAGTCACAGAGAAGAAAAGAATTTTTGTGGTTGCTCACAGAGATAGAGAACAAACCAGGAAAGTAGTAAACACCTTTCTTTGGATCATATTATCTTGGAAAAACTGAAAACATACAGATCCATAAATGTATCTCTTAAAAACGGCTGCACAAAACCCTTAAAGTTTGGGATAGTTCACCATTCACCCTGGAAAGGGAACACTACTTTAGCAAAGAGGTAAAATTCAAATCTTCAGCTGGGAAAATGAGCAAACAACAGAAAGAGATTGTGATCAGAGAAAGTTACCATGGTTAGAAGAAAGATCAAAACACACACTCAGAAGATAACAAAGTCATAGCTCCTACATCCAAAGATTCCAAGAAAAATATGAATTGATCTCAGGCAATGGAAGAGGCCAAAAAGGATTTTGAAAATCAAGTAAGAGAAAGACAAGAAAAATTGGGAAGAGAAATTAGAGGGATGCAAAAGGAAATACAGAAAGCTAATGAGAAGAATGCCCTAAGAAGCAAAATTATCCAAATGAGAAAGAAGGTACAAAGTCTCACTGGGGAAATTAATTCCTTAAAAATTAGAATTGAACAAATGGAAGCTAAGGACTTTATGAGAAATTGAGAAACAATAAAATAGAATCAAAATGATAAAAAATAGAATACAATGTGAAATATCTCATTGGAAAAACAATTGCCTTGGAAAATAAACCCAGAAGAGACCATTTAAAATTTATCATATAACCTGAAACTCTGATTAAAAAGAAGAAGAAGAAAAAGAAGAAAAGATGCTAGACAACATCTTCAAAAAATCCCCTAATATTCTAGAACCAAAGAATGAAATAGAAATTGAAAGAATCAATTGATCACTTACTGAAAGAAATCCCCAAAGGAAAACTCCCAGGAATATTAGAATCAAATTAGAAAGCTCCCAGGGCAAGGGGAAAATATGGCAATCAGCCAAAAAGAAACAATTCAAATATTATGAAGTCTCAGTCAGAATAACAAAAGACTTAGCACCTTCTACATTAAAGGATTGCGGGGCCTATAACACCACTAGTTCTATATCCCCAAAGAGGTAAAAAAACAAAAAAAAAAGTAAAAGGAAGTATATGTACAAAAATATTTATAGCAGCTCTTTTCTGGTAAAGAATTGGAAATTAAGGGGATGCTCATCAATTGGAGATTGGCTGAACAAGTGGTGATATGTGATTATGATGGAATACTATTGTGCTATAAGCAATGATGCTCTCAGAAAAAACTGGAAAGACTTCCATGAGCTCATGCAGAGTGAAAGTGTACAATGTAACTGCAATATTGTAAGTAGATCAGCTATGGATGGCATAATGATCCTCAGCAATACAATGATCCAAGATAACTTTGAGGGACTTAAGATAAAAAATGCTATTCATAACTCAGAGAAAGTATTGATGGTATCTGAATATAGATTGAACAATACTTTTTCGCTTTCTCTGTTTTTCTTGAGGGTTATTTTTTGATCTATGTTTTCTTTCACAACATGACTATTATCTAAATGTGTTGCATGACTGCACATGTATAATTTATATCAAATTGTGAGTGGAAGAAGGGAAGAAAATTATAGGGGTGCAAAAAGAGAGAATCTAGAACTCAAAGTTTTAAAAATGAATATTAAAATTGTTTTTACAGAAACTCGGGAAGAAACATAATTCTAAATTATAAAAAAGAAAGTGGATGTAAAATGTCTGCTGTCCAGATTATGATATGGCATATAATATCCATAGAACAGGATAATTAGTACATAAAACTTGGACCAACACTTTAGATGAAGAATATACTGGTACCATAATTGAATACGAAGAAAACAGACTTGATTGACTTTGGCAAGTTCTGAAGTATTTTTATAATAATAATAATAATAATTCCAATTATTGTTCAAAATTTCCAATATCTTCAGCTTCAAATCATGTAATATAAGTTGTAAAGAATTAGACACTCAACAGTGGAGATTGTACAACGATTATGAAGAGGTTTTACCATTATAATAGATTATTATTGCCCAATAGAAGTAGAATGAAAGATTTTGTCAGAGAAATGTACAACTGAAGAAGAATATGAGCCTATCATGTAGAAAGAACAGGGGAAAATTGACCCACTTAATATTCCTAACCAAATCTCCACCATTTTGATTATAGCATTAGAATAAATTTCACTATGACTAGTGATGTTATTTGCTACTAGGAAAACCAACTTACCTTCCACTGGTTCCAATCTTACACATTATACAAAATATGTTTTTTGCACTGCTCAGAAATGCCTATTTTTTATCAAAGCTCCCTTCAAGTATTATTTCCATCTTGCCTCCTTTACACACTAAACCTACATGGTTTTGGTAAATCCATCCTCCAATTAAATATCCTCACATCCTTTCATCCTTCAGTTAACATTCATATAGTTATACAAAATTTAAAAAATTTGTTTTTCTCTCAACCTTATAAGGTAAAGTAGTGAAAATGTCATAATCCTCATTTTTCACAAAGTAAAGTATTCTCTTTTAAATCGTATAAAATCATTAAAAAACTAAAAATCATAAAATCACCTAAAATCTAACATTTTATATCAGTTATAACCCAACCCAAAGTTTTCTGTTTCCATGGTTAAACTTCTCCAAAAATAATACACAAATATTTGTAAAGAAGGAGCTATTAAACATATATGTAAGATAATATATGTGTATATGTATATGTAAGGTAAGGTACACTTACTAAGATATGGAGATATGGAGAAAAGTCAAACTTTACTGGGAATTAGAAACCTTAGAAATAGGGGAAAGAAAGCACTAACTCCTTAAATCAACACTAAATAGAATGAGTAGGAGATTGGCATTCACAACTATGTTCCTTTCCCCTCTACAAATCTGAACTGCCTATGAAATTTTATAGGGGATATGGTAAAGGTAACCTTCAGATAGTCCAGAATATCCCCAAAATCTTAACTCATTAAAGCTGAAAGAAATCCTAGAAATCAACTACTATGATTTTATTTCCAAGAGAGGAAACTGAATTAATAAGAGGTTAAGGGATACATCAAAGTTTATTAAATTAATATCTGGCAGAACTGGTAATCAAAGATCAGTCTTGTAAATTTCAAGTTTTTCCACAGTGCCATGCTGCTTCTTGGAACTTGTGCTGTATTTAACTTTTCTCTCTGTCTCTCTGTCTCTGTCTCTATCTCTCTCTCTTCCTCTCTCTCTCTTTTTTTTTTTTGGCAAGTTTCTGTTATTGTCATTTGTGTTTATGCTTTGTTATGGAATGGAATTTGTATGTTATGGAAAAAAAATTTTTCATTTTTCCTGCTTCCCAAAGATATTATAAATCCAAGCAATGGTCATGTCTTTTCTTTTTTGACCACTTATCCTTATTTGACATTTATTAATGTGAGAATTCGGAGTATTTTTGTTTGTTGGTTAGCTTGTTTTCTGGGTGCATTTATTTTAGGGGGCAGGGAGAGTTTATAAGGGTTGGTGAAACAATGATCATTCCTTATTTAAAAAAATACACATATAATGTGGCATGAAAATCAGAGATCCTTTTGGGTAACTATGAGGCCTTTGATAAGTCACTTTACTTTTCTGGGCCCAAGTTTTTTTCATTTATAAAAGAAAAAAAAGACTGAACTACATATTAACTGGTGTACATTCCTCCTCAAAATCTCTGATCTGATAAAACTATGATCTTTCTTGTCCTTATTTTTGAAAGATATAAAATAAATCTTCATTCTCCACCTAGCATATATATTTTATTAGCATTGCATAATTAAAACTATATAATGGGGAGTACAATTTCTTGTTTCAAATATATAACCTTATATTTCATATTAATGTCTTTCTGAAGTTCATAAAAATTAGTTGGAATTATTTTGTCTAGGGATACTGTTACCAAAAAAAATTTTAAAAAGTGCGTTGTAAGATAAAAATACCTTTAGTTTTTCAGCTCCCCCATTTCCAAAGAGAAAGAAAACAGTTCATGATTAAGGAGATACTATTGAAAAAAATTTCCCAAACTGGAATGAAAATAGAATGTTACAGTCATTATTACACACTGTAAAATCAAATTGCTGTGAAGTTACTAAATGTATATAACAAACAGTTCTTTCCTATATACATGCATGCATTTTTCATTAGTCTGAAAGCAAGTTAAGTTAAATAAGAGATGTTTTAAATAGTGCAAAGAACATTTTATACATACTAACTGTTACAAAATATGGCATGCAACATCATCAAAAAAATCCATAGTCATGAAGTTTACATTCTTTTAAACTGATTTTGGTTAACATCATAAAATAGGATTCATATTTTTAGATATAATGTTTTTACAAGTGTGAACATGTAAGTGAATTTATGAATTACGATGTTCCATCTTAAAACAGAGATACCTCTGAGACCATATATATATATATATATATATATATATGTATAATTTATTGAGTTTGGGTATTTCTGGGTTTGGACTCAGGAAGACATGTTTAAATCTGAACCCTAACATTTATTTGTTGTATGACCCTAGCAATATTTTTTAACCACTCGGATTCAGTTTCTATGTCTCTAAAATAAATAGTAATATCTCTTTCCTCATAATGTTGTTGTTAAAAGAAAATAAAATGATATTTTGAAATACTTTGCAAACTGTAAAGCCTTATATAAATGTTAACTATTACTATTATTGCATCAAATGAAAAATTATTTTGATTAGCAGTTCTCTTAAGTTTTAAAAATATTTTCTATGTATTCACTTGTACTAACTAGTTTAAAAGAGAATAAAACAGTGAATGTGACATATTTCAATCTAGTTATAGACATGAAAATAATTGGGTAATCCAACTCTCCCTCCTGTTTAAATTGGGGAAATTCTGATGATTAGGAAAATTTTCCAGGAATTATAGGATCCCTTCTTTTCCTTAGTAAATTCTACCAAGACTTAGAGCTGTGTTCTTTTTATAGAGAGTACTAAAGCAATGGTCTCCCCTTGAGAGTTATAATTAAAATGGGACAATTGGGAATTTTTCTCAGGTTAGTAAAATTTGTAAGGAAGTGATGGCATCATCCTATAGGTGTCTCATCTTCTTAATAACCACAGTTAAGTTGTATTAGACTTTCCATCTTGGCTTGTCCTAGCACAAAAATCTCTAATGTATCTGCCTTCTTACTCCCACACAGCCCAGAAATAGTGTGAAAAAAAGTTCAGTTTATGCCACAGGACAGGAAGGAAATGTCATTCCTTTTCCTCTGGGAAAGCCTGACCCAGACATCAGGTTTTGCAAGTATGATAAATTGTTACTATAATTATAGCTTCAGTAACCACTAAATCCATAGTAAATGTATAATAGGTTTGCTTAAATGCAAGTCAGGTGTTTATTTGAACATTATTCAGGATGAAATCAACTTGAGTTGATTTAAGAATTTTCCTCAGAGAAAAAAAATAGGAAAAATGGACATTTCTAGTTTAATAATGGAAAAAAGTATTATTATTATTAAATAATATACTTCTTATTATTTCACTGTCATCACTTGATATCCTGATTGGGAGAGAATGCAAAATGTCACTATGTAATAAGAACATACATAGAACCACAGAAATGCAATTTGTTCGACTTTTCTGTTTATGGTCAATAACAGAGATAATGGGATTAATTTGTAAGAAACCAAACAGAAATGACTCCTAAAACACTGAGAAATTCTTGTCAAGTCTAAAGGAAATTAACTCACCCTTATGCATTCAAAGGCTACATATTTTGCCATCAGAAAAATAAATTTGGATTGAAAAGAAATAGTAAAGTGGTGTTGAAAGGAGACCTGACTTTATAGATTTATTATGTATAAATCTGAATAGAAATGAAACCAGGTCATCATTCCCTCTGCACAGATACCCAACTTAGAATGAACAGTTAACTTTTGCTTTGGAGGAAACATATCTAGGACAAGCTAGCAGGCTGTGCCTTTTGTGTAGGAATCATGATTCATAAGGAAATTTTTACTTATGTATTCCTAAAGATGACTATTCTTTTAAAGTAGTTTTGGCTTTATAAAGTGACTTGCCTCACAACTTGGGGGAGGAGGGTTACACAATCTAAGAAATATCTGGTCATCATGGAAGAAATTGTATGTCTTGAAGGGAACTATTTTGACCTGAAAATAAAAATGATGGTGAGCATTATGATGATTAAAAAAGATAATATGTTTCTATAGCACCTTAAGAATTATCCTACTATCCTCATAAAACTGGTAGCTATGTAGTGAAAGTATTGCTTTTTTTTACCAGGGAACAAATAAGATCATAGAAATAAAGTGACTTGTTATGGCTCACCTAGGTAATAAGCATCAAAAATAGGACTCATATCCTTTCTGCTCCACAATGTAGATTCTCTGAGGTATAATCATCACATCTAGATATAAAAGTTTTGTTCTTTCAGAGTAGTTTGCACCAATGTGTCTATTAACTGAATTATCAGTTCCTGAAATGGGCAAAAATCATGAAATGGTGAGGAGAATTTCCAAAAGCATCAATAGAACGTATATCCATACAGAATAAATCATAGCTCTAACATAGCAGCTTGCTATGTCCATCTGTTCCATGGGCATGGAACAAAGCTGTTCTGACAATGGAGGCACTTTGGAAAATATTGTTTTCTGATACATGTCTTTCTATCATCTGTTACATTTCTATTATTCCTGTTGACAGTTAAGAATAGCTGCACAAAGATAACTTGCTATGCAATTTATAGAAAATATTTAATATAACTAGTGCAGCAAAGAATGGTAATCATATCACTTGTTTTTTGTATCACATAAAAATAATATTCCATTCCCAAGAAAGACTTGATGATCTTTCAGTAAGCAAAGCTGTAAGAGAAGGCTCAGCTCAGTTATCTTCTATGTGACCTTCAGCTGGTCACATAATAATAAAAACAATAACTAATATGATATAATAATATATAATATAGCAACATATTCCAAACATTATTCTAAATCCTTTACAATTATTATGGTAAAAGAGGACAAATGTGCACATACCTGCCTTCCTTCCCCCCCCTTCCCTGTCTGCCTCCCTCCACATACAAATGCTCCCTTAGGGCAGGGAATATAATCTAATATATCCAGGTATTGTGATACTGTGAAAAACTAATAAGACTGATGAATATTACATTTATATGGTCCCAGAGGTATCTCAATTTTAATATGTAACATCTTAACTCATAAATTCACTTATATGTTTACACTTGTAAAAACATTATGGGAGGAATATGATATTATCCCCGTTTTACAGATGAGGAAACTGAAACAAACAGTAGTTAAGAGACTTGCCTAATAGGTGTCTCAGGCTGGATTTGAACGCAGATCTTTTTAACTCCTGGTCAGATACTCTTATCCTTTGTTTTTCAGATTCCTCATGCATAAAGTGAAAAGGATGGACCAGATTTTTCTCTGGAGTCATTTTCAAATTTATGATTATAATTCTGTACTGAATTAAGTGGAATTATTAACAGGTAGATTTGTATTAATTATTATTTGAAGTTCATGAGAATTACTGAAATTTAGGACTTGCTAAACTATTCAAAAAAGAAGGGTTTTTTCTTTGTTTATTTTCTCAGACAGGGAATATCAACCATCTAAGGAACTCCAGGTGTGAATAAACTCTCCATATATACAGATCAATAAATTATCAATAATTTTTAGTTTTAGAGAGTTTTCAGGACCTCTGAGAGGCCAAGAATTTTGTATAGTTATCCAGTAAATATACATGATAAGCAAGCTTTAAATCCAGATCTGACTGCCTCTGAGAATGTTCTTCTATTCCTTGTAGGATGCTGTCTCAGATTGCTTAATAAGGAGAAACAATGTTGACTTGTTGGAATATAGAACAAAAATTACTTGAAAATAAATTACTGACTTCTTAGTCTATAAGTCCAAATGATTTTGTTAAAATTTATCATTTTTCATATCTTCTTCAAAAAGAAAAAATATAATCTTACATTTTTGGTTTGGATTTCCTATTCTTTGAAAGGCATCTTTAGTTTTTGACTATATGTATTTACACACACACATACGAATGTAAGAATGTATACATATACAGAAATACACACACACACATATATACACATCCTACAATTTATGCTCAGGACATGGCCCTGTCTGTTTTGAACTGTTTAAATGACCAAAATTTCCTGTCATATTTTTAGTAACAATGAAGCTGGTAGAAATCTATCCCTGCCATTGACAGATGTTAGCGAAAAGGTCCCCTGTTAGGACCTGGAGTCACTACTCTCTTTGTACTGGAGAATAGTTATTATATGCTACTTTTAGATTACTTATTTTAATAGTTAAATACTAATATCTAAAGGCATATCCTTTTAGTAATTCAGACATATTTTCTTATAAGTAATACTTTAAAAATTTTGACAAGTATTTTGACAAATGCTATTCTTTTACATGACATTATAGTACTTCATATCTTAAAAACAGAAAGAAAAGAAAAGACAAAAGCGGAAAAAAGAAAAGAAAAGGAATCTGGTTGTCTTTGGAGAATACTATATCCTTGTATCCAACCTCTTCAGTAGTTTTATGAATGATATCAAGGAAGCCAAATATAGCATGATTTTTTAGATCTGCTGATAACCAGGACTCCTAATAAACACATTAAGGATAGAATCATAATCCAAAAAAAATTGGATAGGTCATAATTTACAAATGTTTTAGAAATTTCAGGCAATTGTATGAATTAAAAAATGATACTTCAAAGTTTTTATAGATTTTGTAAAAAAATATAGTCAACTGGCTTTATAACAGCGAAAAGGCATTGGATTTTACTATGATATGACAATTAAAATTATATTACAATATTAAGCTATATTAATAAGAATAGAGCCTAAAACAAGGAAGATCCTACTAAATTGTATATTAGGTAGTCTATATCTGGGTTTTTGTGTCTAATAGCTAACTCATTTCAAGAAGGATACTAACAACCCAGAAAATGATCAAAAGTTCAAATCTACTCTCTGATATTCTTAGCATGTGAACAAGTTACATAGACTTTTCTAGTTTCTTCATCTATTAGAAGGTAATGACAATATTTATAGTGCTGAGCTCATAGAGCTTCATGGACACTCAATATATATTGCTGATGAAAGCTAAGTAAAGTTACAAAATGATATTCATATTTCATTACATTTTGGAAACTTAAAAAATAAGAATTTCTTCCAGATTTGTCATAAGCAACTTTTTAAATTGACCAAAGTTATTGCAGCAAGTTTTAGCCTGAATTATAGCCATAACTATGAATTATTAATTTGGGGGGCAGGGAAGGAGAAGGAAGCAAAGGAGGAATAAAGGACAGTAGTGATGATGATGGCATTAGGTAGTGAGACAGGGCACAATCTAACTGCCAATGTAGCTACACAAAGATGAGGATTTATTCCATTTTCCACAAAAAACATTTATATCCCTGAAAGATTGAATAGAGAAGACAGGTCAACAAAAGAGGAGCATGATTTTAAAATCAACCTGGGGACTGGATTGAGAGATAAAATGAGGAATAATCTTCATTGCTCAATCTATTAAAAGACCAAAAAATATGGGGACAATGGTCTTTGTAAGGGATGAAACATGAAGATAGTAGTCTTTTGACCATCACAGGGGAAAAGTATTCTAAACTGAGAGGAATTGTGTACTCTGAGATCTATAGAAGCATAGTCAAAGCTATGGTGTCCACATCCTTATTAGAACTCTAGTTTCAGGAAATAGGAGTACTGTTGAATTAATTATTTTTTAATTGAGAATAGCTGATCTTTACACAATAGTACTGCCGAACACACCATAATAAGTGATCTTTATATATTAAAGTCAATATTCACCATGCAGATAAAACATTTTCAAATAATTTATCCTTTCAACATTGTTTCATTTATATTTACTAAAGTTAATATCTAATTAAAAGCAATATATTTTATCTTTAAGTGGACTTTCAGATATTGGAGTAGTATATGTCATAAATCCGATATATTTTTACCCCGTAGGTCAAGCTATTAAGAACCTTCATTTATTCTATATAAAAACCAAGATTTCTGGAGATTTTTTATGACATTTCCTCTCATATATTTTCAACATGTGGAAATCTTTTATCACCTTGACAGCTTCTCTTACAGTCTTTCAACCTCATACTCACTTGGGTCCTCTTTTTGCTCCCTAACAGAACATGAATTTCCTCTTTTGAAACTAGAGTTAGTGAAAGAGAAGCTACCAGAAATAGTTACATTTCCTGGTTGAACTTGAGGGGCTGTAAGTCTCTAAGCTATAACTCTAGAACTATGAGTAAATTTATGATCACAACTATATTTCTAATTCAACTTGTTTACAAAGTTATTCAAGCAATGTATGGAGTTCTTATTAATACCTAACTGTGGTAAAGAAAGTAAAGAAGAGCTTGTATCTTTCTAATTGTCCAAATGAATCCAAGTAATACTATTTTAGGACTCATTTGAATAAGTAGTTATAATTAATTCTGACAAAATTCTTAATTTAAGTTGTCTTTTTACTTTTAAATGAAACAAGTGAAATAGCAGTAGCTATCTACCCTCTTAGCAGAGGACAAATGTGTACATACTGCCTCCCTTCCCATCACTTCCCCCCCCCCATGAATACTCCCTTAGGACAGAGAATATAATTTAATATATCCAGTCATTGTGATACTGTGCAAACTAATCAGACTGATGAATGACATTTTAGATTTATTTTAAAAGTAACAATAGTCCCAATATTTCAGTAGAACAAAAATAGGCTGGTTGGATTTACAATGGAGATAATAAAATACAACATCTCACCTAAATTAATTTCAGCCACACCCCTTATATTGTTATACATTTTGAGAAACCAAAAGAAGTATGTCTGAGTCATAGATATATGATTCCTTCTCCCTTAAATGGACCACAAGCAATAATGGTCGTGCAATCTCAACCTCTGTTTTACAGTATCAGTAAAAGAAGTCTTTACCATGTGTATATCTCCCTTCCTATTTATGAATTCTAGTTGTCATTATATTTTACATGACAGAGGTGGCAGTGGGAGACAATGAGAAAGGGAGAGAAAGGCATGATTCCCAAAAAGCCCACAGGAATTTACAAATAATAATGTAAAATCTTTTAGTTGATGGATGTTATATTTACCCATGGAGGTGGGGGTATTATATTAATAAATAAGTAAAATCTTAAAAAAACACTTTAAACTTTGCAAAGCACCTTGTATATATTATGCTAATTCTCACAACAAAGCTGTAAGTTAAATTCTATGGGTATCCAATTTTAAAGATATGGAAACTAGAAATGAAAGAGGATAATGCATTGATTTTGTTTACGAAATATTATAATAAAGATTCAAATTCTGTTTTTTCCTAGTTTCAAATTCAAGGCACTTTACACTATATAAGCTAACATAAATATATAGTTTCATAAGTGCCAGTTTAATTTGTCTTCCAAGTCTAAGCTGTGACAAAATTTAGGCTTTGAATGCAAATTTAGTTTTTCTCCATTATCCAAGATAACATCCCCAGATTCTAAAATGATTAGAAGTGCAAATATACTGAACTTGAGCTATGGAAAAAGAATTGGATTTGAATTCTGCCTTTTTTATTTATTATCTTTGTTGTATTGGGTGAACCACTTAGAATTTTTGGGCTTCATTTTCCTTAGATTTACATAAAGGGATTAAACTAGATGGTATAAAAAGCCCTTTACAATTCTTTGTTTAATCCTTCAAATTACATAAAGAAATATAGTTCAATTTCAAAAAGTAAATTTGGTCTTTGCTAAATCAGTACAACAGGCCTGCTGGCACTTTGCAACAAACTTGGAAGATCCTGTTCCAATTTTCAAATTCTTTTGTCATAAATCCCTTTCAGTAAAGTTTTGAAACACAATGAACTAAGACATGCTATTAGCAAAGATTTCT
Organism: Myrmecobius fasciatus; assembly: GCA_023553655.1. Lineage (NCBI taxonomy): Eukaryota > Metazoa > Chordata > Mammalia > Dasyuromorphia > Myrmecobiidae > Myrmecobius > Myrmecobius fasciatus. The sequence continues at coordinate 179,480 of JAJPUD010002737.1, forward strand.
GACAAATTGCTTCTGCTTTTTTTCAAAGTAACCAAACCCCAAATTAATGCTTAGTTGCCAAAGAGTAGTTGTCAAGCTCTACATTTATACAGAGACACAAATATGGACATATTAGATATAAAATATAATTATACCATTAAATTAATATTACCTGTATATATATAAATACATACACACATATGTATACACACACACATGGTAATAGGCTTTATAGGAAACTGTGTTCTCTCTTACTTAGAGCAACTAACCAGTCTTAAATAATTAAAATCATGGGTTTAGAAGTGGGAACGTTTTAGAAGCCATCAAATCCAAATCCCTCATTTTACAAATAGTACAAAGAGTTTAGTTATTTCACTTGGCCTAGGCCACACTAAGTATAATATGGCCAAAATCACAAGTTCTTCCCATACTGACTCATAATGCACAACAAACTATTCAAAGAAAAATAACTAAATAATTGCTTTACATGGCATAGACATTCAACCATCTTTCTGTTCTTAAAATTCATTCATGTTAATAAATTAAAAAAATAAAAGCTAATTCATATTAATAAATTTAAAAAAAATTAAAAGCTAATCCTGCTTTTAAAGAGTACTTCTGAAAGGATTCTGAGAAGATGGTGCAGGTCAAAACATTTCAAGCTCTCCAGATTTCTCCCATAAACAAGACAAAAAAAAAAACAAAAAACAAATAAGAATTCATTCAGAATTATCCTCCTAGAACAATCTGAGAAGATTGGAAGAAAGATACTAGCACAGAGTTCTGACACATAAATGCTTCCAGACTAGTTCCACTAAAATTTCACGGCAAATCTTGGAGTTAGACCATAGGGTCTAAGTAGTCTAAGAGGCCCAACCATAGACCTTTCATCTTTTGGCCAGTGTGTGGATTTATGGATCTAAATCCAATAAGATTAAGGGAATCTTTGATGATAAGGAATGCCAGGTTCAGCAGTGCTGCTGAGGCATGGCCCTGGGTCAAAAAGGAACCAGCACTTGCCTATGTGCAGAAGCAGTGGGACAGGAACCTTGCTAGCTGTTGTCATTTACAGGAGAAAGGGGTTCTTGGTTTTACTTCCAGGCCAAAGGAGATAGCTGAAGGATGACCTGAGACCAGAGGCAACATCCTTCACACTCCAGGACTAGAGATGATTATACTAGCATTCTACTACAAAATGAGCAAGCAAAGGAGAAACAACCCAACCACAAAGATGGGATAAGAAAGACTGAGGTTCATCCTCAAAGGAGGATACTGAAGTAAAAATAAAGCCTCTCCCATACCAAAGAATAATGTTAAATGGTCATTGCCCCAAAAGAATTCATAGAAGAACTCAAAAAAGCCCTTAAAATCAAATGAGAAAAATTGAGAAAAACCTAAAAACAAACAAAAAACAATGCAAGAAAAATAAGATTATGTAAAGAAAACCAGCCAATTAGAAAAGGAGATACAGAATCTTAAGGATGAAAATGACTCCTTGAAACAAAATATAAAGAATGAAAAATAGAAAAGAATGTGAGACATTCATAAGAAAAACAACAAATCTAAAGAAAAGATCAAGAAGAGAAAACAAGAATAATCAGACTACCTGAAAGTTATAACCAAAAAAAGAAAAATAATTTTGATATAATAATTCAAGAAATAATTAAACTATCCCAAAGTGTTAGAACAAGAGGGGAAATGAGAAATAGAAAAAGAATCTACTAATCACCACCTGAAAGAGAACCTATAAAGAAAACCTACAGAAGCAATATAGCTAAATCCCCTAAACCTCACACAAATAGGAAAAAAATATTATAAGTAACAAGAAAAAACAATTCAAATACAACAGAATCACACAAAACCTAGTAGCAGTTATCTTAAATGGCCACATGTCTTGAAACACTAGATATCAAAGAGCAAAATAATAGAGTTGTGTCTGAAAATATCTCTAACAAAGTTAAATATAATTCTAAATGAAACAAAAATGAATCAGTTAACTATGGAGAGTTTTCTTGCAACTTTGATATTTACACGATGACCAGACATCTAAACCAGGGCTTCTTAAATTTTTTTCACTCACAAATGATTTTCAGGTGAGAAATTTTTATATGATTTTATTTTTCATGTGAGAAATATTGTAGATATGTAAAATATGCATATGAATCAAATATTTACTGATCAAAAACCATAATTGCATGATTGCTACATTCAGTTACATGACCCCATAAGGGATCTCACCCCAAAGTTTAAGAAGATTTGGTCTAGAGGAAGACTGTCAAACACTGGACAGATACCAAACTGGCAGATAGCTAGAGCAATCTGTAATTAAAGGAGTAATTATCTAGATGACATCTAAAATTTGTTGAAGTTATTGATGTGAACAATAGAGATGAAGATAAATATGTCTATACTAAGTCTATGCTAAACTACTATGAATGAATATTATTTATAATATAATGGCCTCTTTAAACTAAGGTCTTTGACAGGTCTCAGTTTGATTGAGTGATTATTAGCATTATAAAAATGCTACAGTTTCTATTACTGCTGTTGCTGTTATAACTGGGCAAATCATTTAACATTCCTCGGTCTTACTTTTCTATGTATAAAATAAAAGTGTAGAACTAGATCACTTCTGATATCACTTCCTGTTCTAGATTCTAGATAATTCATTGATCTGTGATCTTAAATCTATAACAGTTAAAAATATACATTTTATTTTGAATCAAAATGATTAACAAAGAATCACAGAGCTAGAGAAGGACTGAGATCATCTAATCTAATGCCCCCTTCTCTATTCTGACTGTCACTCTGCTGTTGAAATCACCCATCACCTATTATAAAAGCCCTCGGATTTGCCCTCCCTGCTTCAAGACTCTGCTCCTTTCAGGACGTCCTTTATTCAACTGCCAAAATGATCTTCCTAAAGTGCAGATATGACTATGTCTACACATTCACATAGATTTCATTAAACTAAAGTGCCTCCCTACTTTCGTCAGAATCAAATATAAAAGGGTCATTTGGCTTTTAAAATCCTCTGGACCTAGATCCTTTCTTTCTTTCCAGTTTCTCATTGATTATTCCCTTCACATATTCTATGATCTTGTGACAAAGGTTCCTAAATGCCTGTTGTTTTTCACAAACTCAAAAATTTTCACGATATATTCTTTGTGCTTGAACGTCTGTTCTCTCTTCCTTTTCCTGACTTTCTTTCAAATTTCTGCTAAGTCCTACTTTCTGTAAGGAGGCTTTTCAAGTACCTAATACCAACATTTTCCCTCTGAAGCTATCTCCCATTCACCCTGTATATATTTTGTACATAGTTTTTTTTGCAAATTGACCCCCCCTCCTTGATGGCAGGGATAATGTTTTTTATTTTTCTTTTATCCCTAGCACACAGCACAAAGTGCCTGATACATAATACATGTTTAATTAATTCTTGATGACTAACATCTTCATATTATGAATAAGGAAATTGTATCCCTAAGAGATTAAGGAAATTGTAGAAGGTCATAGTTAAGTAGCATAGTTGGGATTGAAACTCAATCCCAGCTTTCTATCATTTCTTTTATGAGTGGCTTTTAGGTTACTAGAGCATGCTTTTCTCACTTGAAATTTGGTGAGTTGTTTAAAAGTCAAATACTAATTTAACTAAATAAGAAAAAGAGACAGGAGAAAGAGAAAATAAAGAGAATCTATCTATCCATACATGTGCAGAGAGACAGACAGACAGAGGAAAGAGAAAGAGTGATTTTTAAATTCTAAATTATTTAAAATTTCTTTTGTTAAATTAAAGTAACTTCTAGGTGGCAAAATCATTCTTAGTTATTCATCAGGAATGCCATAAAAGCACTAGTCACATAAGCACATGACCATGAGACCTTTTTCTTCCTTAGATGGAAGAAAAGTTGGACTGAATATTTATAGGAAGATTAAAGAGAATACTAGTAACTTGGAAATAGCAGCAATTAAGTAGGATAGAATAGAATTCCCTATATGCTATATTCTGGAACAATTCATTGAATGATTTAAAATTTACTTTATTTTGAAGGGATATAGAATAATTTCTTGTATAATATGTATCTTAAGAGAAATGCTCTATTCATTATCATTTACCTTATCCAGTCTCTATTAGAAATGTCAAGGGCTAGTAGAATCACAACTGAGCTACCTACCTTTTAAGACAGTGCATCTCAAGTTTAAATAACTTTTAAAAATAAAATCTCAAGCGGGAATCTCCCCATTCATTGATTATTAATTCTTTATATCAAGTCAAAATGTGTCTCCATGTTCCTTCTAACCCATTTTATTTTTTTAAATAAATTTTTTTTTTAACCTGCTTTAACTGTAATAGCCCACAAATAGGTATTACTGCATCCCCTCCTCTATCCAACTTCTGCAAATCAGTCAAATTAGCATCATCATAGAAGTAACTATATTCCCCTTTGATCAAGAAGTTTAGGGACTCCCTACTGCCTTTAAATAAATACATATTTAAAGATGAAACAAGAAAGGATGGAATACAGGATAAAATAAGGATAAAATGCAAACTTTTCAGTTTGACATTTAAAGTCTTTCATAATCTTGCTTTAACCTGTCTTTCATGAATAATTATGCATTATTTCTCTTATAGATTATACTACAACAAGATTGACCTATTAAGTTACGCATAACTCCATCTTATGCCTCCATGACTTTTTACAAACTATCTCCTAAGTCTCCTCAGCCAGTCAGCATGAATACTACACTTCTTCAATGCTCACCTTTAATTTCACTTCATTACCTCCTACCAAAGATATATTAACTTTTTGAAGAATCAATGTAGTTCCAATAGCTAATTCATAAAGTTTAATGTCAAAATAAAATTGTTGCCCAAACTTCTGCTTCATTGTCAATGAATAGTTCTTACTTTATGAGCATATCCTACCAAGAATCTGTTTATCTCTTCTCATTCTAAGTGGTATATATATGTAGATGGGTATATATGTAAAATAGATGTGTACAGATATATAGCATTTTATTTATAGTATATGTATACATATACACATACATTAAACACATAAATATATCTGTATGCATGTATATACATACACATACTTATATATGCACACATACTATATATAGCCATCCTTAATGTGACCTCAGAGACTTCCTAGCTATGTGAACTTGGGGACTTTATTTTATCCCATTTGCTTCAGTTCACTTCAGTTAATTTTGCTTTATATTTTGCACTATAAAGTGATTTGGAATAAGAAATGTCAAACCACTTCAGAATCTTTGCCAAGAAAACACCAAAATCTGACCAACCCATACAGGGTCAGGCTCAACTGAAATGAAATGAAGAGAGCAAAAACAGGAGAATAATTTTCTCAGCAATAGTAATATTTTAAAAACAATTACACAATTCACTCCTACATGAAAATGGAACTCAGTCCAGTACCAACCTCCACATCATAGCCCAGACCAAGAAAAGGCCTTGGAAGTCACTGAATCTGCAGCAATATAGATAGTAGCAACTTCCAGATGCTCAGCCCACAGATGCTACAGGTGGTTGAAAAAAAAAACCTGGTCAGAAGGATTTTACAGGCATTTCTTTGCTAACACTGAGGCGGGACTCTGTTGTTTTGCCCATTCTTGGATCTGTTTCTCAGTCCTAAATGGTAGTCCCAGAGCAAAGAAAAGCACCAGCAGATCAGAGATTGCAGTCATAAGGGGGTAGGGACCCTCCTCATAATTCCAGGGCAGAAAAGAGTGCTTGTGGTCACTTACAAGCCATGAGAGAAGTAAACACTTCTCCATTGATCATACCATCTTGGAAGAACAAAGATTTTCAGGTCTCTAGAACTATCTCTGAAAACAGCTGCACAAAACCTCTGAAGTTTGAGTCACTTTACTGTCTATTCTGGAAGCAGAGTCCTACTTTAACAAAGAATTAAAAATCAAGTAATGGACTTGGAAATGAGCAAACAACAGAAAAAAAATTGACCATAGAATCTTACTAAGTTTATAAAGATGATCAAAACACACTTAGAAGATGATAAAGGCAAAGCTATTACATCCAAAACTTCCAAGAAAAATATGAATTGGTCTCAAGTCATGATAAAACTCTATTAGAAATGTCAAGGGCTAGTAGAATCACAACTGAGCTGTTTACCTCTTAAGGCAGTGTATCTCAAGTTTAAATAACTTTTAAAAATAAAATCTCAAATTGTAATTTCATTATTTTGAAATTGATTTTGAAAATCAATTAAAAGATGCAGAGGAAAATTGGGAAGAGAAATGAGAGTGATACAAGACAATCATGAACAAGAATCCACAGCTTGGTAAACGAGATGCATAACATACATACATACATACACATACACAAACATGTGCACATGCAAACAGAATATGAAGAAAATAATTCCTTAAAAAAACAGACTAGGCCAAGTGGTAAAGGTAGTAAAAATGTCAATGAGGAGAAGAATATCTTAAAGAGCAGAATGGGCTAAATGCAAAAAGACAAACAAAAATTCAATGAAGAAGAAAAAATCTTTAAAAAGTAGAATTAAGCAATAGCTAATGACTTCACAAGAAATAAAAAAACAATAAAACAAACAAAAAAGACATGAAATATTTAATTCAAAAAACAACTGACTTTGAAAATAGAGCCAGAAGAGATCATTTAAAAATTATTAGGCTACCTGAAAGCCATGATCAAAAAAAAGAGCCTTAACAGCATTTTTTAAGAAATTGTCAAGGGAGATTGTCCTGATATTCTAGAACCTGAGGGTTAAAGTGCCATGGAAAGAGTCTATCAATCTCCTGAAAGAGTTCACAAAATGAATACTTACAGGAATATTATAGTAAAATTCCAGAGCTTCCAAATCAAGGAGAAAATATTGCAAACAGCCACAAAGAAATAGTTCAAGTATCATGGAGCCACAGTCAAGATAACACAAGCTTTTGTCACTTCAACATTAAAGAATCAATGGGTGTAATATGTTATATTCCAGACAGAAAAGAAGCTAACATTACAACCAATAATCACCTACTCAGCATAATTGAGTATTCCTTAAGGGCAAAAAATGGAAATACATTGAAATCAAAAAATTTCAAGTATTTTTAATGAAAAATCAGACCCAAATTAAGAAGAAATTGATTTTCAAATATAAGACATGAGAAATGTATTAAAAGTCAACCAGGAAAGGGAAATCATAAAAGATTTAATAAGGATAAACTATTTACATTCCTACATAGGAAGATAATACTTATCACTTATAAGAACTTTCTCATTATTAGGACAGTTAGAAGGAGCTAGAAGGAACAGAGGGCACAATTGTGAGTTCAATATGAAGGGATGATATCTTTAACAACTAAATTAAGAGAAGAGAGAGGAATATAATAAGAGGAAAGGAAAGGAAAAGGTACAATGGGGTAAATTACCTGCCATGAAGGAGGAAGAAAAAGCTATTAAAGTGGAGGGGAAGAGGGAAAGATAAGGGAAAGTGAGTGAACCTTACTTTCATCAGAACTGGCTCAGAGAGAAAATAACATAAAAATTCCATCAGTTATAGAAATATGTCTTACCCTGCAGAAGAGTAGGAGGGAAAGGAGATAAAAAAGATGCATAGAGTGATAGAAGGGAAGACAGATTTGGGAGGTTGTTAGAAGCAAAACATTTTCAAAGAGGGATGCTAAATAGAGAGAAAGACTAGAATAAACAGGTAGAAAAATAGGATGGAGAGAAATATAGTTCCCAATTTTAACTGTACAAAAAATTGAAGCAAGTTTCTCTGAGAGACCTCATTTCTCAAGCATATAGACAACAGAGTAAAATTTATAAAAACAAGAGCCATTCCCCAATTGATATGTGATCAAAAGATCTGAACAGTTTTCAAATGACACATCAAAGAGATATCGCCTCCTTACTTGATTCTTTATTATGCTAAATATATTCAAATTGTTCAAGCATTTAATATAATCTCAAGGATATTCAGGATTTTGGTCACCTGAGACACGCTGGTAAATGTTTAATAATTGATTCTTTGAAGGAAAATGTATGTCCAACATACTCTAATGTTTAATTTTCAATATTAACATTTTTTCATCACTTTCTTAAGTTTTGACAATTAACAAAAAAAAAGATAAATCAAGTCCTTATTTGCAGTGCTTGATAATTACTGCCATACAAATGTCAAAACTGATGATTAGTTCACATGAATTAGTAGAAGCAAACTCCAGCACAGGACTGTTGGTCACTCTCCTATAAATGCTACCTGCATTTATCAAAATTGTTCTTAAAATGAGGTGCAAGAATTAAAAATGATGCTTTGCGATGTAACTAGAACAAATGACAATGAGACCTTCTTAGTTTAATACACTGCATATCAATGCAGCACTAAATTGCAATGGGTATTTGAGTATTTTGGCTAATATATATCCAGCTTTGGAATACCAACTAGTCCAGGATCCTGTGACATCAGAAGACTATCTCTCTACATAGTTTTCAAAAAAAATAGCATTTCAGTTACAATATTAAAATGAAAAAAGCAATAATATTTACTTAAAATATTAAGTTCAGTTATTCTTAGGATTAGAGACAGTGTTGGGAACTTGAATTACATGCATAAATGGAATTATTCTCATAAAGAATACACACATATATTGTACATGAGTTTTTTTTATCATGCTCTTACTCAGATGGGTTTGTTAAATGTGATGTTGAGTTGCACAGAAGATACCAAGATTAACACATTGCTTATGAGAAAAAAAGGGGGGATATTTACTTTTAGCTAATTCCCTGAGAAAATAAAATCTCATTAGTTTTGTCCTTTGCCTTTCCTTCTCTAAAGCTATTTGTTAGTTATTCCTATTTCACTGATAATTTCCAGTTTACAAAATGCCACGATTTTCACATATTTAATCTCATTGATTGTGGTTCATTTTTTCCATATCCACTGCGACAAGTTTCTCTCTTTCCTTAAGTTTGAAAATTATAATAGTAAAAGAAAATTGCCTGGTTATTTTATCTATTCCAGGTATTTAGGACTTATGGAGAAGTACAGTAGCTTGAGATAGGATTTATGTTAGATTTTCTCCTGAAATGGATATCGAAATTCCAAAATTCAGACATTAACCTGAACAACTTATAATATAGTAAGTAAGTATTTGTGGAATAGATCATATTTTTACTTTTTTTAAAATAATTTCCAGGAAAAGTAGTAGAACTAAAGTTTACAACACTTAGTCTTCAATAAAATGCTACTACAATTGTGCATAATATATTTGTTCCATTGCATCAAAAAAGTGAGAATATTACAACTGAATTTTCCATTATTAGGTATTCCCAAAAGCCAATCAATATTAAATGTCAAAAATTCATATTCACAGAAGGTAAAACTCACTAATAGAAAGAGGTAATATAATTTGAATGCTTAATAAATTATTTTCCTTTTTGTATATTCCAAAAATTACAATTATGTATCATATATAAATATAAATAGATATGGGTTACCATACATACATGTAGGTATTATATATACATACGAGTGTATACTTATGCAGAGACAGATAAATAGATCTCTATGAATATAGGCTATATATAGTATATACACGTTATGATATAAATGTGTACATGTAACATATAATATGAATTTGTTTCTATATATATTTGACAGAAATATGTTTAACATATACATGCATATTTTTATCATATATATACATATGCATGTATATATGCATATGTGTGTATAAAAATGTCTAAAAAAGGAAAATGTACACCCTCCCATTTACACCTACAGCTCTTTCAGGTTAAATTGTCTGTTTCATGTTTAAATCATTCAGTGTAATAGCAGAATTTTTATCTTAATTCTCTTTCCTGTGGTTTTTCTTTAAACTGTGCTTTTCATATTTAAGTTGTTTCAACACTGAACCAGAACAATGGAATGAACTTTAACTATTTTACTGAATTCTATTGTTTAAAAGTTAGATCATTTAAACTGTTTGAGTTTATGATATGATGATAACATACATGGTCAGCATATTACTGACTCCTTAGGCAGAGTCATGTCTATATTTTGATTAATAAGCTACTAATAGTGGTTCCTATGGGTCTTGGCAGATCTGTTTAAACTTCCAACATAGTAGCCAATCAATATGTAAAAGTTATTATAAACACAGATTTTCATATTATATCAATTTTGTGTATCCTGAAATGAAAAGCTTACATTCTGTAATTTTGCAACTTAAATTTTATTTGTCCATTTAATTCTTATATTTAAAAATGTATTCGAAGGAATGAAGATTTGGTAAGTTACCTAACCTTGCCTAAATATTGGATTCATGATATTCAGTACAAAATTATTGTAAAAAATGAATCATAGTTTTCTGGCTAGCTTTCATTGATATTCCCGTGCAAATAATGCTCAAAAACTCATTGTTCTGACTTTTTTGCTAATTTAAATTTATAAATTATGTATTATGATTGTAGCATGCCACTACACATAATCTATTTCTTATGGATAGTTACGTTTTCCAGATGTTACTTGGCCTCTAATATGGTTCCTCATAACATCTACCCATAAAATACAATATTCTTCCCAAATAGCATGTTTGTTATGTCTTAAGCCCAACCATACTAAATATTGTCTGTGTCAGGAAATTTGATTATTAGATTGATAATTATTTTTCTGGAGAAAAACAAAAATTTTAGGAATCAAAAATTTACTTGTGAAACAAAATGTAGAATTTTTTTGAATAAAAATTTGGGTGAATATTATTATATAAGAAAATTCTAGGGGCAGCTAGTTGGTGCAGGGGATAGAGCACCAGACCTGAAGTGAGGAGGACCTGAATTCAAATCTGGCCTCAAACACTTAACACTGCCTAACTGTGCAATCCTGGGCAAGTCATTTAATCCCAATTGCCTCAGGAAAAAAATCTGTAGCTAAGCAGTATTTTGATTTAATCAGAAAACTGTGAGATTAATTGAGGATCAATCTGCATCAATGTTATATGATATCAATATGAATCGAATTATGGCATTTGGAGCTAGAACTGGCTTTATTGATTATTTAGTCCAAACTTTAACTAGAAACATAAGGAAACTGAGCCCCAGAGAAGTGAAAAGACTTGACTAACATTACACTGATAAGTTAAAGGATTAATTCAATTACAGCAGTTAAATTAAGTCTATAAGTTATTAAAGGAAGCTGTAATAAAGTCAATGGAATATATGTCATCACATCATGAAAAATTTGTCTTTATATGCCTGTAAGTCTTTGTCTGAATTAGAAAGAAAATGATTTGGGATAAATTAAAATTCTTTTTCCTTAACTTTAACTGATTATAAACAATTATATGCATTAATTTGCTCTGTTTATATCAGCATTTTAGAATTTTATTCCGACAACAACAACAATGGCCTATTTACTCTAGTTACTTATATCAACAACTGAATCAGATTAATCTTAAATGTTATCCAATATGACATACAAAAATTAGATAATAAAATGACTCAAAAACATAAACACACTAAAATAAAGAAAAACATGGTGAATCCTATAATGATATATGATTCTTATCACTAACCCATATACCAACTTAATGATAAAACTAAATTTTCTATAATAAACATGTTCTATTAAAGCATGTACTGTAAGTTATTAATCAAAATTCTATTCCAATAAATGTATTTTGTTATACTTTACAGTTATATATTATTTCATTTTATTTCCTGTAAGGTACTTGATACAAGTTTTGTATTGTTTGTTGTTTTTAGCAAACATTTTACAGACCTGGAAATGAACTTAAACAATTGAAGTGATTGTATAAGCTCATAAAACTAGCAAGTAGAAGAGATTCCAAGCCAGTGTTCATTTCACCATATCACTTCACTGCTCTTAGAGTATAGACATCAGTAAAAGATCAAATCAAACACTATTTTAAAAGTGAGAAAAATCATCATATGTCAAACTGTATAATAACAAATGCTAGATATAATGATTAATTACAGGATACCTTTTCCATTTTTTTCCCAGATTACTCAAAAGCAAAATTTTTTTCTGTATCTTCGATGATATTAAGGATCCAGTTTTTACCATTTGCTATAGTTTTTTTTTACTATAATTTTTTTTCTATCAATATGATGCAATAGGATCCTTTCTACCAAAAAAAAAAAATAAATAAAGGAAAGAAGGAAGAGAGTATGAGTCAGAAATTGCATCTCAATTAATTTAAGATTCTTCAACTGCAGATGTTTAGAAGTAGCTGTCTCACTCCTGAATATTTCTGTTATATTCAGAAGACATCTAATTTATAAATAATAATATATCAAGTAAACAAAAAATGATTATACTTTGCAAAATAAGAAATGTAAACAAAAGATTATAGAATACTTGCTACTATAAATGTAACCAAAATAGCCTTATAAATTTTATAAAGAAATAGCAAAAAATTTAATGTTTTAACCTACTATTACCTCTTTTAGATATAAATTATTAGTACAAAATCATGTTTAGCATTGTTCTACCTTTCTTTTCAAGACAGCATGGGTATTTTGTTAATATAATGTAAATGCAAATTCATATTTATATAGCAAACAATTATGGCGTGCATAAATTAATCATATTCAACATTAGTATTGGATACTTACTATGGTATCATAGCTGGTTGAAAGTAAAAAAAAAATTCTTTCAATTCCCAATGGATATATGTACTCAAAGCTTAAGAATTAGTTTCATTGATTTTGTCATTGAATTAATTGTCTATTTAAAGGAGTGTTTCAGCACAGCCAATCAACTATCCTGAAATTCATAACTCATGATAAGTTAAGAAAGTTATGGAATTTATTTCTATTTTAATTTGGTATCAATGAAAACAGATCTTTCTAGACAAAAAATGAAGTCAGACTATAATAATAAAGTAAAATAAAACAAATGGAAAAATATATTATCTGTCATTGTGAACTATCTTAAAAGTTTCGGTTTATTTGACACATAATTGGGCTCAAATTTACTGTACTTTTTTTTTAAAAATTGTGCAGCAATGGAAAGAAATCAATCATACTAAAGATCTTTTCAGGGTACTTTTTTGACATCTCATTTTAGCTTGAATTATAGTTATCTGCATATATACAATATTTTCTATACCATAATCTCAACTTCTTAAATAGAGACAAAATCTTAGTCATCCTCATTTCCCATAATCATAATACTTTACACATGATAGTCACTCAAAAATATTTGGTTGAATAAATGAATAAATTTTAACCTGGATATTAATATACTCTAGGTTTTATTTTTATGATCATGTGCAGATATAAACTGCCTCTATTTTGGAGAGTTTTTTAAATAAAATATTTTATATTCTACTTATCCTAAGATTTGCTGTGACCAAGCAAAACAAAGCAAGATAAGAAATAAATTCAATTATGGGTAACTAAATTCAAAACACATTTTGAAAAAGTACAATACTTAATTGAAACCAAAAGACTTCATTTTGGCTTCCTCTATATAATTACCTCATGTCCATTTCAGACAAACCTAAAACACTTATGCCCATATTTTTATATTTTTTATATCTCTCTACTGAAGATATTTGAAATCTAATGAAAATATTGATAAATCAGGATGATGGGCTAGCACTGCACTCAAGCCCAAGTAACATGAACCTCATTAGGTAATCACTCTCTTTATAAACAATATAACTATGGAACAATGTGATGGAATTTCCTCAAGTTGTTGAACACTAAGTATTAATTCTGTGCTAAGGTTTAACACACTGCTATATGTTAGTTGCATAGATAATCCATATTTGTGTTATTTCTATAATTGCAATATAATCTCAGGCAATTACACCAAATTTGTCAGCATTCATCTGCTTTTATGTGGCTCACATACCACTTTAAGGCAACCCAGAGCTTATTGGCATCAATTAATAATCCTTAAAATAAACAACAGTTTATAAAGATTTCAATCACATTCACTTTTAAATAAAAAATAGACTAAAATTCAAATTAATAACACAATTAAACCACTAGGTCATTTAAACATTACTATCATATTGTTATAACACAGACCTACAAACAAAAAGGATGGCTATTTCTGAAAGAGCTAGCAGGAAACCTGATATGGAAACCATAAAATGCCTTATAGATACTTCCTTTGTCCCTTGGCCTTTCCTCACTCTCAACTAATTTGCTGAGACTTCTATCCAAATTAAAAAAACAAAAACAAAAACAAAAACATTTGTTAACAAAATTGCATAATCCAAAACCAAACACACTATCTTAGAATTATCAATGTGACTTTAAATTTATATTTTAAAATACAACAATTCTATTTAGACACATATCCAATACATAGCTTGCTATCTTTTCTTCTAAGGGAAAAAATGTTAATATTTAATCAACTTTTCTAACTACTTGCTTCATAAACATATAAAATAGGTAAACAATAAATTTCTATGGCAACTACTTAAATTCTAAGATTCTTAGCCACAACAGCAGTACAGATATTCCTTTAAAGCAACTGAACTAAACAAGATATCTCTGTCTTCTTCCCTTTTACATTCTGCACAACTGAAATCTCTTTTGCTTTGATGAATTGAAGAGTGATTCGACTGGAAGCAACATACTTCACACACTCCATGTGACACTATAGTTATACAGGCCCCTAAAGTTAAAAAAAACAAAAAACAAAAAACAAAACAAACAAACAAAAACCCCAAAAGAGACCAAGCAAATTTAAACAAAAGTAGGGAGATTGCATGTATTATGTATCCTGCAAATAGAATATATATTATTATGACAGAGATACTTAATCAAAATGAATAAAACATTAGCTGTCTAAATAATAAATGTTATATATAGTCGGTCATCGGATATATTTGAGCATTATTCATTCTGCTTCTCTGCATGTGTTTTTTTTTTCATATGTTGTCTTATTATAACAGTCAGGCAATGCTAGTCTTATCAGAATCAATATCTAGTTAATTTTGTTTCAATGTCTTTGAATGTTTATAATTCATAAATTGCTGCACTTCATAAATCTTTGTTGTCCTAAATTAAATATACTATCCTTCTTAGACATAATCCCTGGTAAAGACAACCCACGTTTTAGATGACCATTATTTTACTGTCTCTGAATGAATAAACATAAAGAGTAACATATTTTAAGATATACTATATCTGTCACAGTGACCAGCATATATATGATCTGTAAACTGAATACACCCTTTATAGACACTTTTATTGCATTAAAATGGTGTAGTTACCTTCTATCCATTATTCTGTAAATGATAGGTGTTTTTAGTGGTTTATCAAATACAAATGCAGAAATTAATAAAGCATATTAATAATCTAATATTTCCTCACCTAACTTCTTAAAGTATTTTGGACCACACATAGACTAGAATAAATTCATGCTATACCATGAATAAAGAGGAGGGACATTCATATCCTTTTATAAACACTTTAAAGTTGAAAGCTAAGTACAAATCTAGGCTTTTTTCTTTAGGAACAAATATTTTTCACTTAATAATACCTATTATTGAAGTAGTGTTACATTCTGCTAGTGTCTTGTTTCTTATTTTGTTTGCATTTTTCTTGACTTTAAAATATTACAAAAAAACACAAAAGGATCTAATACTAATCTAAGGAAGCCTGTTGTACATTCACTGAAAAGGCCTAATGATCCTCAAAAGAAAAATCCATGACCTTTGTTGCTAGTAGATAATAATCCCACTCACATTGAATGTGCTACCAAAATGAACAATTTATAACCAAAATGGAAGGAGAAAATGAGAAACGTTTTGGGGAATAATTGTATTTAATGATAGAATTTTTATTATAAAAGTACTACATAAACTAAATAACCTGCAGAACATTACATTTCTGTGAAATGACACTCCTTTAGAAAATGAGTTTTAGAAGAATCTTCTATCCTTAAGATTTCAGAGGTCCTTTTCTATTCGATTTAGATTTCTGTCACTTATTTTTCCTCCATGTTTGTGATCTTCGATTTCTTATTGCACTTCTCAAAGGTGGGCATGTACTGTAATGCAGACCCATTCTGTATTTGAAGTTTTGTTAGTCCCTGATGTACAAAAAGACTTTGCCTAGAGAAAGCCAAGAATAGTGTTTAAGACTGAAGCTACATTGCTTTGAGCACTTCGATGCTTTTCCTGTTAATTAAGGGGCCACTAGCAGAAAGCCAAATGATCTAAGAGAAAACCTCTTTAACGTGGATGATCAGAGTTAAGATGTGTGTTTTCTTTACCAATTTTCTAGGTGCAGTTATGAGGGGGAAGGGATTCCCTTCACTAATTAGTTTTACCGTTTCCAGCAGCTGTTAAAGTCAAATCGCCAGTAGCATCTCAACTGCCAGTCATTAGGGCTGCTGTGTTTCAGCAAGGAGTGCTGACCAATGAAATCTCCACTCTGTTTAATGAGACCGATCTAGGTAGAGTCAATTAAATCAAATTTCCACTAACATCCCTAATATATCTGCAGTGTGTGCAGCACCAGCAGAAACAGCAGCGAGGGAGTTCCAGCATTAATAAAGGGATTCACTGCCGCATTGGGGGGGTGGGAGGTGGGGAGGAAAGACGAGGTGCGGGGTGGGGAATAGGGTGAAAGAAGGGTAACTAGATGATTTAAACTTTATGGGGACGTCATAGGCCAGCAACAAAGACACCAAAGGTCGGTAGTTAAGAAGGAACATTAGAGAACCTGCCTTAATGTAGCAAGAGAAGGGATCCGCCCCCTTCCCTTCCCTCCCCCATCCCTGCCAACACATAAGATAGCAGCCACTTGCAAAAATGAAGCTAGAAAAATATAAAGACCCAGAGTTGAAAACATTTTCACTTTAATACTGAAAAAATATGCCATTATAAAATCCTCGGATAGAATTAGTAAGTTTCACGTGCTTCCTCGATTCTGTTTTTCTCCTTAATAGTAAGATTTACACCAGCACAGAATTGCTACCATTAAGATTGCAGCCTAAGCACTAGAGTGACATTAATTGGTCATGCTTAACTGCCTCGGAATTATTTTTTTTGAATGTTTACACTGATACCATAATAGAAATCAAAGGTACTAATTTTACATTCAGATGGAAGGCATTATTGGATACTTATAGAAAAATAGCAAAACAAAAAAAAATGCTAAAGTAACCCCGGAAAACCTCTCCAAAGGAAGTAAATTTTTAAACTCATAAAATGAACTGATGACTATCCATGCAAATGTCTTAAATAAAATCTTTACATTATTTTTCACAGTAAATGTACCTCTCTGTACTGCCTATCATCACAAAAAATGGCAAAATGGCACTTTTAGATTATACTGTATTTTGCTTATAGAAAGTTTGATACGATGGGACTTATCAGGTAAGAGGGTGGATGGTGTGAATTAGACGCTGTCTCCGGTTGAGTGGGAGGGGGAGCGTCCCTGGGGTGCGTTGTATCCATGCGAGCCATGCAGCACTTTTTGTTCGGAATCCGAGTCATTTATTTACATTACATTCATGCCTTCGTGCAACTTCCAGTCCCTGAAGTGTCAGCAGGGAGGCCATCAAGTCCCCCTCCTCACGGGGCTAATCCACAGGGGAAAAATAGATATCTATCTATATATATATATATAGACGTAGGTATATTTATACATAAATATAGGACAATAACAATCGCTCGCCCTATAAGAGTTTGGCCAAGTCTGTCTTCTGCCCTCTTTTTAGTCTCCAAGGCTCACTAAGGGCATAGTCAGATGTAAGAAGCGCTGCTCCAGCTTGGCTGCCTCTCAAAAGGGGTTTTAGAGCTAGCGAGCTGGCTTCGGTTCCCCTTGTTATGCCACAGTCTTTGCACTGTTTAGTTTTCCCAGAAGAGAGCTGAGGGGTTAGAACTCTCTCCTCGTAGGGTGGTTGATTGATTGATTGATGCCAATCACCCTTTGGCGTGGGCGAGCAGACAAAGCATACCAGTCAAGGTTTCTTTAACCTCAGGGTTGCAATAGCTGGGAAGGAAACTTGTGGAAATGCGCCCCCGCCTCCCCTCCCCCACCCGTTGCCCTGGGTTTTTAGTCTGATAGGGAGTGAGAGCCACAGTCATAAACTCTATGGGCTCCATCTGCATTGTAAGGTCCGTTGTGCCAGTAAGAAGAATCACAGACTGTCTGTAAAGAATTGATTTCAGATGCAGATGAGTTGGCATCCCTTCTCTTTGACCGCTTTCGGTTCCTCAGGATAAACACTAGCATGCCAACCACTGTGAAGGCAGAGGTGACAAACACCAGCAGGAGTCCCGGGACCAGCACCGAAATGGAGACCCTGCTGGTCTCTAGGTAGGAATTGGAATGAGTCCCTGTTTCCGCCAACCCAGTGCTGTTTTTACTGTGTGAAGTTAATGTAGGCGAGATCTTCGCATACAGCTGGGGGCACATCACGTCATTGGAGAGGAACATAAAATCTGCTTTAAAGAAGTCTTCCGGAGACTCGCACTTCAGATCACTCATGATCACCTCGGGACCCAGGCGCTCTGCCCATTGTTTGAAAGGCACAATTGTGCAAGAGCACTCCCAGGGGTTGCCATGCAGATCTATCTGTATGATGGAGGTTAACTGATCCAATACCCCCGCTACTGGGAGGTACAGGAAATAGTTATTGTGGAGACTTAGCTTAGAAAGAGAGACTCCAGCAAACACGTCCACAGGCAGGGATCTCAGCAAGTTGTTGTTGAGAATGAGTATCCTTAATTTGGGCATAGCATTGAAGGTACCCGGGAGGATCAGCTGGATCTCGTTAAACTCCACATTCAGGTACTCAAGGTTCAGCAGCCCAGTGAATTTCTCTCGGGACAAGGTGTCCAGGTAGTTGCTATCCATATATAGCCATCTTAGGTCCAAAAGGTTCTTGAAGGTGTTGTTCTCCACCGTTGCAATATTATTATTTCCTAGATCCAACAGATTAAGGTTCCTATAATCCAGAAAGTGAGTTTTCCTTATGGTGTGAATCTTGTTATCTCTCAAAAATAGTTCTTGTACGTTGGAGGGCTTGGGCTTCAAATCTGCCAGACTGCTCACGTTTCGGTCATTGCAATTCACCTTTAGTCCCGAATCTGGAATCTGGTCACAGCTGCATATCTCCGGACAGGGCATACTTCTGCTCGGAGGTTTGTTTTTGGCATTGATCGCTGATACCGCCGCAGTAGGTCTGATTTTGATTTGCCAGTTGACTGGAATCTTTGTACCTCCATTTGGAGCAGCCCCTGGAGTGGCAGGATCTTCTTGGCCGTTAATCTTAAAGGGAGTTGGAATGGGGCCAGGAGCACAGGTCTCTTCCTGGGCAGGGGGGGCTGCAAGACTAGAATCCACTCGGTTTTTCAAAGGGCACAAATCTTGTTCTGAGGTCTCATTAAGATCTTTCCCCTGCAGTCTAGTGGGGGCTTCGCAGACCACACGTCCAATAAGTGCGTTTTTGGGTATATTTTCTAGCCATTCCTTCAGAGACAACAGATCACAAGTGCAGTCCCAGGGGTTATCCTCTAACAGGATTTCAGCAATTCCTGGGATCTGCTCCAAGACCTCCTCATAAGGCAATGTTTTAAGTCTGTTTCCCCGAAGGTCGAGGTGGGTGATGGGAACATATTGGAACACATTGGCAGGTAAGGTGCTGATGAGGTTGTCATTTAAAATGAGTACCTCCAGCTTGTTTAAGTCCCGAAATGCTCCCGGGTCAATATCTCGTAATAAATTAAAATCAGCTTGGAGGTATTCCAGATCGTCCAACCCCAAGAAAGTCTGTTCTCGAAAAGATTTAATCTTGTTATTGTTGATGTGGAGTCTCTTCACCAGCTGCAGCCCCAGAAAAGCCCCGGGAACAATTTCATGCAAACCGTTGTTTTCCATGTGCAAACTAACCGCATTATAAAAGTTAGCGAACTCATTAGGAAAAAGTCGAGTGAGGGAATTTCCATGCAGAAATAAATGATAAAACTGGGAAGTAGGGGCAGTGAAATGCTGCAGACTTGTAAAACCCTTTTTCTCACAGTCTACATGCAAGTCCCCTTCTATCTCGTTGCAGGAACAAATCTTCTCTTTGCAAACGTCCCCTGTAATGTTTCCAGCGGCAAAACAAAGAGACGTCTCCAGCAACAGAATCCAAAGCAGCATTTTTAAACTGAGCAATTCATTCCCGATCTCATCACAAAGTAACAGCAATCATCCTGTTTGTCACAGACACAGTTAAGTTCATTTACCACTTCAATGTCCGAACACGAGGAAGAAGAAGAAAAAAAAGAGCTTTCGTTTTTTTCTTTTTTTGGGGGGGGGTGGATTTTTTCTTCTCTCCTCCCCCCCCACACTGCAACAGTCCAGACGCCAATCAATAATTAAATCCACAAACTATCCAGGCACGTAGTGCAAGGCACGCAAAAATAAAAAAAAAAAAATAAAAGTAGAAAAATGCCCCCTCCCTCCCCTTTTAAACCACCAGAAGAAATTTTTTAAAAAAATTAAACCCGTAATTGTCGAATCTCTGCTAGTTGACTTCACTAATCTAAATAGTAACAATGCTAGGAATTAGAAGCAAGTGCATGTTAGACACACAAGCAGGGTAAGTGCAGTGTAGTACAGGCGAACTGCCTGTGCATGGCTATGCTTCGAACTGACCTTGCCTTTTCTGTTACAAAGCAGGGTTTCCGGCTGCTGATGCTGATGCTGATGCTGTAGCTGCTGCTGCAGCGGCTCCTGCTGCTGTTGCTCTCAGCCTAGGAGTCCCCTCTGGGTGCTGTCCAGTTCCCCTTGGTGCTGAAATCACGCCCCAGCCTAAGGAATAGCTGCCGAGCCAATGGCGCTGCAAAATTTCCGCAATCGCTGCGTTTTGTGGTTGTCCATCCTTCCCCCTCTTCTTGTGTTCTGTTTTTTTTTTTCGGATTCCACTCTTTTCTCCCTAACTAAAGCTTCTTTCTCTCCCTTGTTTCACTTCTCTTTCTTCTGCTCTTTCTGAATTACTCAGAAGAGGGGGTTGGGGAGAGAAGAAGGGAAAAAGAGCCAGAGTGGGGAGGGGGAATAGAGAGTTACTAAGAAGCTCTGCTCGTTCCAGCCTGGTGCACTCTGAAAGATCTGACACCCTCTGCTGATCTGCAGTAGCAAAAATCCATCTGCTGAAGGGATGCTAGAGAAAAAAAATCAATCTACATACAGGGCAAGCGTTAAAAATGTTGGCATTAAAGGCTGTCGATCTATATAGACGCTTATCCTAAATGGATTCTTTAATTCTTTTTTGGATACTGGAAAGTTTACCCTTTCCTTTCCACCTCCACCCTCCCTATCCCCTAAACACCCACCACCCACCCAAGGTCTGACGTTTGGAAAGAAGTGCTTTTATAATTTTTATTTCCCAATGGCTTGAATAAAAATAGTGTCAGGGTGTCAAGAGAATGGCAATTTCAGGTAATTATGCTGCACGCCATTTTCAATGTTGCTCTAAATGCATTTTTTTTTCTTTTCTGCAGTAGTGCAATGTTTCGTGCTATTTTTTTTGTTGTTGTTTCTTTTTGCAAGCATTTTCTTTGAAACATTAAATCATCATTGTATTGAATTATAGATTACAAATATACACATACATGCATGTATGCATATATAATCTTAGGGTGGGGGAAGGAGGGTTTGGCTGTACAATTAGTGATTCAGGCTACTAATTGCTCCTACTTTGGAGGGGGTTTTAATGGCTTGGCTATATAAGCTATTTTTTCTACTCTTGCTCTTCTAACGTTTTTTTTAAAAGACTGATTGAAAATGCAATGCGTTTTCTCGTATTTTATTTCAGACCAAATAGATTGCATTGGGGGCAGGGAAAGAAGAGAAAGGGGAGGCATTTTAGGATTCATGATTTGAAAAAAAAGTTTATTCATCATTCTGAAGATTTTCCAAATGCTAGCAATCAAATAACCAGTTGCATCTTTTGTGGTGCAGGCAAAATCCTGGTTACAAATGTATTCAAAAACACTGAACTACGACAACTGAAGAATAAGCTCACTTGGTTCATTTATTTGGGTGCATACATCCAGAATTGGAATTCTGGTTATCCAGTTCAAATAAGTAACATTTTTATCTAACTGAGGCTAAATAATGCCACATTCAGTGAAGGGTGGACAGAAAGAACTTGGGAGACCATACTAGAAGTATGATTTACTGACATCAGTTTTAACTTTTTTAACTTTAAGGAATCTGCACTCTCACAATCCAAATTATGTCCTTTCTTCTTAATGTTTGGAGTTTCCAAAAGTTCCCATCTTCCTCAACTTCATTCTATGATGTTCTATTTATATTTTAAAAGACAGAAAGGTGAATACATATTGTGAATAATATTGGCAACATTTTCTCTTTGCTTAAAAGATCACATATTTTGGAAAAATATGCATTTGAAAAGACTAGAGGGTAAAGAGATGGAATAAAAACAAATATTAATAAGAAATATTAGTGAGAAGTAAGGGGTGTCTCATTTAAACAGAATCTTATATTGCATTTGACAAGAAAATATTATCTATATAACAAACAAAAAAAATGAAGATATGTTTATAAATTCAGGATGAGTAACAGAACAGAGTGCAACAATTAGGTGTTTTGCCTCTCTTCCTTTTTGAGTTTGGGAGATTTAGAAGTCAGGATAAATAAGGGAACATTTTATTCCCCTATATCAATATTCAATGTGGAAAATCTCAGAGAATATGGACTCCCTAAACTAAAAGGCCTATACTTTTGTTTTGATGAATGAGAGAATTTGTTTAAGTTGTAAAGCTCCTTTTTAAGATATATATAGAGAATAACAGAATACTTGTTTTGCATGAAATAATATTATCAATATTTTAATCTTAACTGAACAATATTATTCTACTTGCATAAGAGATGCAACTAAGAATTATATTTTAAAATTTGATTCTTAAAGGAGGGATGAGAAGATTGAGATTCAATTGGAATGAAAAATCATAGATTTTCATATTTAATTAAGTGATGTGATTGAGTTAAATTTTTTATTTCTCTATTCCTATTTATGTCTCCTTAAAATGTCAATCCTCTGCAAAATTCCAGAACTCCAACCACTGACCAATGTTCACCTGAGGATATATTTTCATAATTAGTTCAGAATGTATCAGTTTTCCCCAAATACTGATAGATAACATCCTTGAACTTTTATAAAAGCAATAAGGCACTGACAAGAGAAGAAAAACAGATAAGCAAGTAGTAAAGTTATAAAAATTATTAAATTAAAGTTCAGACAAATAATGATAAAATATGATTTTTAGTAACACATTTCATAATGGGCTAATTAAAAGTGTTAATATTTAAGCAGTTATTTTCAGATAAATATAAAATATTTTATCCACTAGATTAATCAATAGAATTCATTCTTAGATATTTTTTCAAAGAATAAATACAAAAGATTAATAATTTAAAAAATTAATTAATTAGAGATTTTTATGTGATACCTAAACATTTCAGCATGTTTTTAAAGAAGTACATATAATCATGATCAATTTCAGTAGATTATATTTTATCTATTTGAACTTAATCATGAACTCCTTCAGTTGCTTAGTTTCTCAAAACTCTCTGATCTCTGGGGCCATAGACAGAGGACACTCCAGATGATGAAAATAGAAAATATTTACTTAGAGATGAACTCTTACTTCAGTACTTTAGTGAGAAAGATTCCAAATGTATCATAGAATGATCACAATTTGTAAGTTGTGTTAAATCATAATCAAAACTTGAGATGTTGATAGATCTTTAACAATGTTAAATGAAGCTGGCAAAAAGGGATAATATTGATAAGAGAGAGTTATTAACGGGAGCCTTTGATCAGTCCTATTATTTTACAGGGTAAAAGGCTTCATCTAGAGCAAAGAAACATCACCTTCTATAAGTTGCGGGTGTAAATATCCATACCTTGCTAAGAGAATAAAGGATCATTACTGATACGTTTTCAGTAAGAGAGCACAATAGTTTCCGTTGATTTTGGCTATCTCCAAAAGGATGTACTCTTTTCACAGGAATTGTCCCTCTGTCCCAACCATAAAGAGAGTGATAGAAAACTCTTAGCCTTTTGGAAAGTTTTTCCATTAATATGAAAAAAAATCTCCACTGGACAGACAAGAGCTAATTAAAGTAGGCCTTTGATCTTGGGAGTGGGGTGTTAGTGGCACAAAGCATGGCAACTAGTACTTGTGAGGTACCATCCCCTGTCAAGTGATGATAGTAATGAGGGCACTGATAAATTTCTCAGAAAATAAGTATGTATATCCGCTACACCCAAGATGGGAACTAATATAAAGTATTTCTGAATCTCAACATCATGTAAAGGAAATATTTTTAATTAGTTAGGAAAAATAGTCCCCAAATCTAATCTGCTTTCCAGATAAATGAGATTTCTTGCCTTTGTGAGTATCCTTGTGAGTGAAATCATCTTTTAAAATTCCTAAGTTTTTGAATTTGGAGACCAGTATTCTGGAGGAAGAATATTTTCTGAACAATGCTTTTTGGAGAAAATAGACTGCCCATCTGACTCCTCTAGTTGGAGAAACTGTGAAGAAGACTTAAGATTTGGAAAAGCAAGGTAATAGAACCTTGCCAACCATCACTATCATTATGAGCGATTTGACCAGTACAGGCCTAATGACAAGATGCATTTCTACTTCCCTAAAATATGAAAGGGTTCTAAGAAGTGGAGAAAGTAGGTTATTTCAGTATTTTCTGTATTTTTGCTTATGTTTGTGGATTCCTATGAGTGTTTTGTATTCTATTTTATATGTAATAAAGACAATCCTATATGATGTGTATTTATAAACTAGACTGTTTCTATGGGAACTGGGTATCTATCCTTTTACCTACTTTGGGGGAAAATTATTAATAAGGTATACCTAAGTTTTATTTGGAGATTCCCTAGAGTTACCTCCATGTAGAATCAGTGAACTAAAACAGAAAACAAGCCCTTGCAATCATCCCCTAAAATTAGACCCTGTCCATATGATCCTAGAGTCTGGGGCAGAGTCTTATTTATTAATTATCATTCTAAATTTCAGAATACTTTTATATATAGTATATAATACATAAATATTCAGACTTTATCTTTAGGGAAATTTTTCTTTTGAGTTGTGGAATGTAATTACTAAATGATTTTAGAAAAATATATTTACACATATATGCATATATGTACATATACACATATATATTAAAGTATCAATTGGAGAATGGCTGAATAAATTATGGTATATGAATGTTATGGAATATTATTGTTCTGTAAGAAATGACCAACAGGAGGATTTCAGAGAGGATTGGAGAGACTTCCATGAACTGATGCTGAGTGAAATCAGCGGAACCAGGAGAACATTATACACAGCAACAAGACTATACGATGATCAATTTTGATGGACATGGTTCTCTTCAACAATGATGTGATTCAAACCAGTTGTTCAGCGATGAAGATAGTCATATACATCCAGAGAGAGTTCTGTGGGAACTGAGTGTGAACCACAACACAGCATTTTAACGCTTTCTGTGAATATTTCCATGCATTTTGTTTTCCTTCTTAGGTTGTTTTTTTCTTCTCTTTCTAGATCTGATGATTCTTGTGCAGTAAGATAACTGTATAGATATGAATACATGCATTGTATTTGTCATATAATTTATCCTACCTAGCATGTATTAGATTACCTGTCATCTAGGGGTGGGGGTGGGGGGAAGGAGGGGAAAAGATTGGGAAAAAAAGTTTTTGCAAAGGTCAATGTTGAAAAATCACTCATATGTTTTGTAAATAAAAAGCTTTATATAAAAAAGTATAATGATTATATTAATTCTCTTGGGTTTACTATATTGATCTGTGTATTTCTCTGTGTATTTTATCTTCCATAATGCAAGATTATGAACTAAGGAAGTAAAGTAAAGGCACTAAATCTTAATTCAAACATATTTGGAGTTCAGAACTCTTCCAGCTACTGCATTTCACAAAATATATAGTGCTTTGAAATATTGTTACCTTTCCTTATAATAACAATCATAATACAAAAGAATGATATAAATCAGTTACACTCATATGTTTGGAAAAAAATTTTGCAGTAATTTTGGCATTTCTGTTTTGATGCTAGAATTTCCAAGATATTTCACATACTTGATGATTGCAAAATATATAAATAAATAAAGCAATAGATAAATAAAAGAATAAAATTATTTCTTACTATTATTTTAGCTGGCATTTCCACTCAATAAATTGCTTTCCAAACAAAACTACTTTTATATGATCTGTGAGAAATGGGTTATTCAGTAGCCTACTTAAAATTACTCTAATTTTATTTTTTATTATTACAGAGAAAAATATTCTGTGATCAATATTTAAAATTCAGATCAAATCAATTCACAATTATTAACTAAAAAACCACAAATATCTAAAGGGAGAAGCCAAATTTCCTCAGAAGATACATATATATATATATATATATATATATATATATATATACATGTTGTTCTTCTTCCTCCTCCTCCTCCTGCTCCTCCTCTTTGTTTTTGTTCTTGTTTTTTCTTCTTTTTGTTCTTTCTTATCTTCCTCCTTAACATTTGAAAAAATAAAGGAAAATCAATCTAAACCAGTGAGAGATATGAATAATGAAAAATTAATTTTTTTTAAAAAACTTGTTTCATTATCTTGTTTCATTATATAAGGTAACTGAGGGCATGTGGTAAATATAAAAGGATTGAATGACAGGATATTTGGCTGGTATTATAATTATAAATAAAGATTAATTATAATGAATATATCAATAGTTTGTAATGTAAATGGCTAGTTTTTGGAAATGAATCTTTTTGTCCCTATACTGGCTAATCATCAAGCATTTACTAAGTGCTATTTTGTGCCAGGATATTATATTCTAAACATTATACATACAACTTTGTTTGTATACTTAATTTTTAGTATCAGTAACATCAAGACTTAGTGTGTCATCTAGGAAGATATATATTGATGTCATTATTGGCATTGTTATAGAATACTTACCAAAGAAAATGCAAAAAAGAAAAATCCTTATTGATAGAAAGAACCTACAAATGTTTTTGTTTATAGCTTAAGAAGTATTAACTAAATTAAAAGCTTGAAATCTTACAATGCCTCCTTTAAGAAATACATAGCATATTAAAGTTGATTTTATATGTTGCAGTTGTTGACCTTATGTTTTGGTCTAAAGAAAGAATCTGGGTTCAATCATTCACAGGAAATTGGTGCAAGCAAAGCTGGTATAAACGTGAAATTTATTATGATGTTATGCAGCAAGCATTTAAAAAGCACACACACACAAACTACATGACAATATAGACAAGTTCTCGACAGATGCAAAGAAATTCAGCTAGCTAACATGGGGCCTGTAGAATAGGAAAGATGTCTATGGGAGTACATATACAGAGAGTGATATAAGCATGGAAGCGTTCTGTTTTAAAAATGGGTGTGGTTGAGAATAAATGATACTCTATGGTGGAAGGGGTGTTCTTATCAGAGCCAGATGTAGTAGAGAAATTCTCCAAGTCACTTACCCCATACTAGTCTCAGGTGGTGTAAGTATTTCCTTACTAGGAGCAGAAATTGCTGAAGCATGTAAATTGGCAATAGCAGATCTTTTGGATCTTCTGGATGCAATCAGCCAGGAGTCCTATTCAACCAGGCAACTGCAGTCTTTAAATTACTTAATACAGGCCAGAATGGGTCACAAGAATGGAAAAGTCCAAACTGTCAATCGTTGCTTCTATGTATTATAAGCTTTGGAACTACTCAATATAAGTGACTGCAGACTGAAATACTACCATTATAACTACAATATCAAAATATATATCAAAAATAATAATTATTGTACCATCCTAAATAAAAAAAGGTTAATAAGATCTATATTGTCCAAGCCATGACTTGCTTTTAAGACATATATTATGGAAAAGAACTATATTTGGACAATAATCTAGTCCAAGAATTGAATTGAAGAAGGGATTATATTCTTTATGTTTAGTAAAATGTACTTTCAATGATCTCAAACTGTATAAAATTATAAAGGTTCTTTTATTTATTTTTTTTTCTGATACAATTGGGGGAGAAGTGACTTGCTCAGGGTCACACAGCTAGGAAATGTTAAATGTCTGAGGTCAGATTTGAATTCAGATCTTCCTGACTTCAGGGCTGGTGCTCTATCCATTGCACCACATAGCTGTCCCTTATAAAGGCCATTTTAAAACATCAATTCTGTCTTAGTAATATTGAATATTAATTAATTGTGGGATCTAAGAAGCCTTAAAGAACTGAGATTATATGATTCTGAAAAAAAAACATGAATTAATTTGTAATATATACATACACATATGTACATATGTGTATATATATATACATATATATATATATATATGTTATTTTTATGTCCCCAAAGACTTCTATTCCAGATTGTGGAAACACATTCAAAATTGGTTAACTATGGATTCATGGAATGTAATGAAGATATAAGGAATTGTAATTAGAACATCAATGATTTATAGTGTAAATAAATTCTTTTAGTATCCTTAAAGTGTATTTTTAAAATAATTTAAAATTCCTATGAAAATTTTATTTATTTACATAAATTTCTTAGTGACATAAGGCTCAGTGTCACATTTAAACACACACACATACAAACACACACACACACACACACAACACATAGTCTGGACTACAGTTTAATAATACAAAGTCTTTTTCCACAAAAAAACATCTAAGTATGTAAAGCCTCATCAACAGTAGACTGGACACTTGGTGATGACTTTTTCATGAAATAATTTTAAAAAATGGAAATATATTTCCTTAAACCTCTCTGGCCTCCTCTGTTTTTGTAATGATAATAACAATGGCTAGAAAAAGGACAGAATCACAGTTTTTATTCAAAAATATACATAATTCATCTATTGAATTTCTAAATGGGAGATCTGGGTCCAATTTCAACCAGTAAATATACTGTTGTGTCATTCTTGATGCGATTTCTAAAAGCAAAACCAGAAGAAAGAAGGAAGTTACATTTAAATGGAAGAATCGTTCACAAGTATTTCTTCCTGGAATACACAAAACAGAATTTTAATGAAACAGATTTTTGTAAAACCTCAAAGGTAAAAGGAACTTTTTTTGGGTAAATTTGATTGTGTATGCTGAAATGTAATAAAAGATATGAAATTAGTTTTATTTTCACAATATTTTATCTAAGAATTGTTTTTTTTTCTCTTTTATTTAAGTAACAGTGCATTAGTATAACATCTTAGAAATAGATGTCTTTGGATCAGTGGAACAGGTTAGGTTCACAGGACAAAATAGTCAATGATAATAGTGATCTAGGGTTTGATAAACCCAAAGACCCCAGCTTTTGGGATAAAAACTCACTATTTGACAAAATCTGCGGGGAAAATTGGAAACTAGTATGGAAGAAACTAGCCACTGACCCACACCTAACACCATACACCAAGATAAGGCTGAAATGGATTCATGATCTAGACATAAAGAATGATATTATAAACAAATTAGATTACTGTAGGATGGCTTACTTCTCAGACCTGTGAGGAGGAATTTGTGACCAAGAACTAGAGATCCTCATTAATCACAAAATAGATAATTTTGACTATATCAAGTTAAAAAGTTTTTATACAAACAAAATGAATGAAGACAAGATTAGAAAGGAAGCAATAAACTGGGAAAACATTTTTACATTCAAAGATTCTGATAAAGGCCTCATTTCTAAAATATATAGAGAATTGACTCAAATAATAAGAATTCAAGCCATTCTCCAATTGATAAATGGTCAAAAGATATGAACAGACAATTTTCAGATGAAGAAATTGAAACTATTTCTAGTCACATGATAAGGTGCTCCAAATCACTATTGATCAGAGAAATACAAATTAAGACAACTCTGAGATACCACTACACACCTGTCAAATTGGCTATGATGACAAGCAAAGATAATGATGAATGTTGGAGGGGATGTGGAAAAACTGGGACACTGATATATTGTGGGTGGAACTGTGAATGGATCCAACCATTCTGGAGAGCAATCTGGAACTATGCTCAAAAAGTTATCAAACTGTGCATACCACTTGACCCAGCAGTGTTTGTACTAGGCCTATATCCCAAAGAAATCTTAAAGGAGGGAAAAGGACCCACATGTACAAGAATGTTTGTTGCAGCCCTTTTTGTAGTGGCTAGAAACTGGAAACTGAATGGATGCCCATAAATTGGAGAGTGGCTGAATAAATTATGGTATATGAATGTTATGGAATATTATTGTTCTATAAGAAATGACCAGCAGGATGATTTCAGAGAGGCCTGGAGAGACTTGCATGAACTCATGCTGAGTGAAATCAGCAGAACCAGGAGAACATTGTACACAGCAACAAGACTATACGATGATCAATTTTGATGGACATGGTTCTCTTCAACAATGATGTGATTCAAACCAGTTGTGCTGCGATGAAGATAGTCATATACATCCAGAGAGAGGCCTGAGGGAAATGAGTGTGTACCACAACACAACATTTTAACGCTTTCTGTGAATATTTCCTTGCATTTTGTTTTCCTTCTTAGGTTGTTGTTTTTTTCCCCCCTCTCTTTCTAAATCTGATGTTTCTTGTGCAGTAAGATAACTGTACAGATATGTATACATATATCGGATTTGTCATATAATTTAACATATTTAGCATGTATTAGATTACCTGTCACCTAGGTGTGGGGAGTGGGGGAAGGAGGGTAAAAGCTTGGAACAAAAAAAAAAGTTTTGCAAAGGTGAATGTAGAAAAATCACTCATATGTTCTGTAAATAAAAAGCTTTTAATTAAAAACAAAAACAAAAAAATCAAGAAATAAATGTCTTTTAAAGTACAAGAGATATAAATTATGTTAACTGGAAGATAATTAAATTTCAACCAATTGAACCAATCTGAGTTTGAGTCAAGGTTAAGACTATTAGATATTTGTTAATCATCTACTTCAGTATTGGGAACATATTGGATGGTCTATAAATAGCTGTATTTTTCCAATAGGTTTAAAAATTTATAATCTAGCTAGGACATTTCACTCTTCATAGTATTACATGGTTAATTATTCAATTTCAAGATTTTAATAGTTTAAGGAGTTCAGATAATGTAGTACTTCAAAGAAAAGTAGAAATTGGTGTGCTGGTATATAGGGTCAAAATGATTTCTGAGTTATTTTCATAAATATAATACTTTGCTAATGAATTCTCTGTTTATATGTAAGTGTAATGGGACTTATCTGAGCATGCATAGATCTCCTTGGAGGCATGCTCTATCTGCTACCAAATGGGTGGAGATAACCTTCTTTTATTGGCTAAAATAACTTGCTTCTTTAAAACTGGACCAGCTAGAACACATGCTTTCCTAGTTAATGATGTTTTTTCCTCCTTTTTTCTGCTATGTCTAGAAGGTAACAGTCTAAGTTTATATAAAACACAGGCACAATTAATTAAACCAGAGTAAGGGTAAGTACTTCTTTACTGGTCTTTATCTCTTTTACCCTGGTCCTTATAAATGGATCTGAAATATCTGTTTCTGTTCTATGTCATTTGTCATATTCAATTTCTCATAAATATAGAAATTCGCTCAGGGGAATGTTTCTATATTTGTGATTATACTTTTAAAGTAAATATTTCTTTGTAAATGTTAATCCAACTATCAGGGGACCTTTGAATTAGCAGAAGTGCTGGAGGCTTCTTAACCTCTCAGCCCTGGACTGAGGATTTGGAGAGGATTTGGAATGTCAGCAGAGAGGGTATGTGGCAACAAGTTGGGAGTTCAGTGTGCAGTTCTAGCATAATCCAGGCCAGCACAACCACAGCCCAAATCTCAGTGGCCCCCACTTCAGGGAAATAGGACTCTATTGCTTTAGTACACTATATCTTATAGCTACAGTAAGCAGAGGCATCCCTAAGAACTCCAGGGCAGAAAAGAGTGCTTGTGGTCAGATTCCTAGAAGAATCTTTGAAAACAGTTATATAAAATCCCTGAGACTTGGTAAAGCACACCTTCCACCCTGGAAACAGCACTAATTTAACAAAGAGTTAAAAACCTAATAACAGGTTAAAAACATGAGCAGAAAATAAAAAAAAATTCTGACTATTGAAAAATGTTATAGTAACAAGGAAGATCAAAACACATTCTTAGAAGATGATAAAAAAGTCAATGCTCCTATATCCAAAGCATCCAACAAAAATCAAAATTGGGTTCAGGCCATGGGAAAGCTTAAAAAGGATTTTGAAGATCAAGTAAAAGAGATAGAAAAAAATAGGAAAAGAATTGAGAGTGATGCAAAAGAACACAGCAAAAAAAAATCTGAGGAGAAGAATGCTTTAAAAAGCAGAATTGGCCAATTGGGAAAGAAGGCACAAAAATTCACTGAGGAAAATGATTCTTTAAAACATAGAATTGAGCAAATTGAAGCTAATGACTATGAGAAATCAAGATACAATAAAGCAAAACCAAAAAAATGAAAAAATAGCAAAATATGAAATACCTTATTGGAAAAACAATTGATCTTGAAAATAGAACAGAGAGAATTTTTAAAATATTGATCTACTTGAAAGTCATGATTAAAAAAAAAGAGCTTGGACATGATCTTTCAAAAATTATCAAGGAAAACTGTCCTGATATTTTAGAACCAGAGGGTAAAGTAGAAATTGAATGAACCCATTGAGCACCTCCTGAAAGACATCCCCAAATGAAAATTCCCAGGAATATGATAGCCAAATTCCAGAACTCCCAGGTCAAGAAGGAAATATTGCAAGCATCCAGAAAGAAACAATTCAAGTATAGCAGAGCCATAGACAGGATAAAAAAAGTTTTAGCAAATTCTACATGAAAGGATGAGAGGGGTTGGAATATATTATTCTGGAGAGCAGAGGAGCTAGTATTACAACCATGAATCACCTAGCAAGCAAAACTGATTATAATCCTTCAGAGGAAAAGGTAGATGAATATGAAAGGACAGTCTCTTTTTAAAAATAATGAAATTAAGGGATAAGAAAGGAACTTACTGGAGAGAGAAAAAAAGAAGTGGTATGGTATAACTTATCTGCCATAAAAAAGAGGGAAGAAAAAAAAAAACTTTTACAATGGAGGGGAAGAAGGGACAGAGTCAGTGAATGAGTGAACCATATTCTCATCAGAATTGGATCAAAGAAGAAATAATATAGGAATATAGAAATCTATCTTACTCTGCAGGAAAATAGGAACAGAATGGGCTATGGAAAGGAGCAGAAGGTGATAAAAGAGAGCGCATATTGGGGGAGGGTGTGATGAGTAACAAAAAGCTTTTGAGGAGGGACAGGCTGAAAGGATAAAAAGAACAAATGGGGAAAAA
Organism: Myrmecobius fasciatus; assembly: GCA_023553655.1. Lineage (NCBI taxonomy): Eukaryota > Metazoa > Chordata > Mammalia > Dasyuromorphia > Myrmecobiidae > Myrmecobius > Myrmecobius fasciatus. The sequence goes on from JAJPUD010002737.1 coordinate 212,833, forward strand.
TACCATTAGCAATAATAATCATGACTTCCTTCTGGGAGTGGAGCCATGGTGGCGGAGATCAGACAGGAGTCTCTGTAACCTCCTCTAACCTCCCCTCAAACCAACAACATATGAAGCCTCTAGACTGATTTTGAAGCAAAAAAAAATCCACAATATCTGGAGAACAACACGATTCTAGAAGAAGATACTCTGGAAGAACCTCAAAACAGGACTGATCAGCACCAGCAATAATTCAATCAGCAGAGCTGCCCAGTACCTGAAATAATTCAATCAGCAGAACTGCCCCAGAGTGAACTAAAGCAGAACTACCAAGCACCTGACATAATTCAATCAGCAGAACAGCCCAGTTCCTGAAATAACTCAATCAGCAGAACTGCCCCAGGGCAAATTAAAGCAGCTGTCCCACCTTTGCCCTAAACAGACCTCACACCTTTAAAAAAAATGAATAAAAAACCAAAAAGAGCTCTCACCATAGACAACGTTTATGGAGAGAGGGAAGAACAGACCTCAAATCCTGAGGCCCCTAAAGGTAAAGCAACTCCAGAAAAAGCCCCAAAGAGAGACATAAACTGGTCTCCATGTCACAAGGCTTTCTTTGAAGATTGCATAAAAAATCTTAAAAGAGAGTTACAAGAAACATGGGGAAATGAAATGAGATCACTGCAAAATAAAATAGAAAAAGTGGAAAAAGAATGCAATAAACAAAAAAATGTAATTGGTCAATTGCAAAAGGAACTAAAAATAGTAACTGAAGAAAATAAGACATTAAAAATTAGAATCGAACAATTGGAAATGAATGACTCATCAAGACTTCAAGAATCAGTCGAACAAAAACAAAAAAAATGAAAAGATAGAGAAAAACATGAAATATCTCCTAGGAAAAACAACTGACCTGGAAAATAGATCTAGGAGAGACAATCTAAGGATTATAGGGCTTCCTGAAAGCCATGATGAAAAAAAGAACCTAGACACTATCTTCCAGGAAATCATAAAAGAAAACTGCCCTGATATTTTAGACACAGAAGGCAAAATACTCCTTGAAACAATCCACCGATCACCTCCTGAAAGAAACCCAAAAATTAAGTCCCCCAGAAATATCGTGGCTAAATTCCAGAACTATCATACCCAGGAAAAGATATTATGAGAAGCCAGAAAGAAACAATTTAAATATCGGGGAGCCACAATTAGGATCACACAGGACCTAGCAGCTTCTACTTTGAAGGATCGAAGGGCCTGGAATCAGATATTCCGAAGGGCAAAGGAACTTGGATTACAGCCAAGAATAAGTTACCCAGCTAGAATGAGCATTATCTTCCAGGGAAGAAGATGGTCTTTCAATGATATAGGAGAATTTCACCTATTTCTACTGAAAAGACCAGAACTGAACAAAAAATTTGATCTACAAACGCAGAACACAAGAGAAACATAAAAAGGTAACAAAAAAAAAACTCTTGAGAACTATATTTATGTTATAGATACTTATAGAATGAGGGTTGATTTTATGAATCTATTATTACATTATGATTATGATATGATTACTGTGATTTTATGATTATTATGATATGATTGCTGTGATTTTATGATTATTCTGATATGTTTATTCTTATTTTATGATTATTATGATATGAAAAACTGAAAAAGAATTTAGTGGTAGAAAAGGGATAACACTGGAAGAAGAGGAAAAGGAGGTAAAATAAGTGAAATTACATCACATGTAGAGGCAAAGAAAACCTATAATGATTGAGGGGAGAAAAGGGAGGTGAATGAGAATTGGGTTAATCTCCATCTCATCAGATTTGGCTCAGAGGGAATAATAGACATACTTATAAGGAAACAGGAGGGAAAGGGGGGGAAAAGGGTTGGGTGGGGCTCTAAAGGGGAAGGATTGTTTGAGGGAAGTGGTTTTCAAAAGCAAAATAGTAGGGAGGAGGGAAAGGGGATAAGAAAGAGAAAAGCATAAGCTAGGGTAAATAAGATGGCAGGAAATACAGAATTAGTTATTTTAACTGTGAATGTGAATGGAATGAACTCTCCCTTAAAGCAGAAGCAGATAGCAGAGTGGATTAAAAACCAGAATCCAACAATATGTTGTATACAAGAAACACATCTAAAACATAGAGATACTGTTAGGGTGTATGTAAAATTTATTATCACAAAGGTCAACAAAAAAAAAAAAAACAAAAAAGCAGGGGTAACAATCCTGATCTCAGACCAAGTAAAAGCAAAGATAGACTTCATTAAAAGAGACAAAGAAGGAAATTATGTCTTCCTAAAGGATACCATAGATAATGAAGCAATATCAATACAAAACATATATGCACTAAGTGGTATAGCATGGAAATTCCTAGAGGAAAAGTTCAGAGAGATGCAAGAAGAAACAGACAGCAAAACTATAATAGTGGGGGATCTCAACCTCCCTCTCTCAAAACTTGATAAATCAAACCACAAAATAAATAAGAAGGAAGTTAAGTAGGGAAACAAAATGTTAGAAAAGTTAGGTATGATAGATCTTTGGAGGAAATTAAATGGAGACAGAAAGGAATTTACTTTTT